>JAOYMZ010084778.1:0-11205 GCA_025802335.1 Pinguicula primuliflora
TTCAGCATCACTTATATATTGCTGGCCATTTTCTATCTGCACCTGCTTTTTATTTTGTGACTTCTTGTGCCTGGACTGTGACCTTTTCTCCGAGTGTATTTTGCCAAATTTCGAATGGCTTGGTAGATTTGCAACAGGGTTCTGTGTGGTAATGTTTGCAGCAGCTTCCGTATGCAATGTTTCCTCATCATTTTCAGCAAGGCAAGAGAAAGTGTTCGTAACTATAATATTATCCTTTTCAGCAGATGTGTTATAAGACTTGTGATTATCTTGGCCGGAGGTTTCAGCTATCTGGATAGCTTCAACCTCCGTAGCTGCTTTAACTGCTTCAGACTCTTCATGTAGAGTCCTAAATGCAGCGAGGCTTTGTATTTTTATTAATCTGCCTGTACACGAATTGAGGCTTGACATTTAGTTTAGGTTCCACAAACTGTGCTCCTTTCTGACGAGTAGATTTCTCAGGCTGAGTTTCCTTTTCTCCTTGCTGAAGATTTCTCTTGGTGCCTTTGTCTGGATGCAAGACCTTGCAGTCCTCTTGAGTGTGACCAAGTCTCATACAATGCTGGCAATATGATGGGCGTTTTTCAATATGAAGAGGTTGCCAGAAATCCTCATGACCTTCAGATTCAACAAATACTCTAGTTGGAGGTACGCTTAACAGATTATTTTCAACACAGACTCTTGCCAAGCTAGGTCTTATAAACAATTCAGTAGCTGCATCAATTCTCACGAGAGTGCTAAGAGCACTGGCAATTGATTAAATTGCATCCTTTCTGTAAAGATGTAGAGGCAGATTTGGCAATGATACCCATACAGGAGTAATGTGCGATTTCGTATCAGATCTAAAATCAGGCGTCCATTTGAATACACGCATAGGAAATTTTTTCAGAGTCCAATTTTCACGCATCCACATTCTATCTCTATCATCAGTATTTGTAAATCTGATTAACACATGCTTCGCATCAAGATGTTCTACTGTTACCTCACCTTTGAATTCGATTGCAATTATTGACTGTTGTGTCTCCTCCATTGTTGGGCGGTCTTGCCTAAATTTTCCGACCAGTGCAAGCACAAGTGGTGCGGATAATGCTTCAATTTCTTCTTTTGAGAATGAGATCTTAGGTTCTCCTTTCCATACGCTCAGTTTCTTTAGCGGTATCGGCGAGTATGCTGCGTTATTGCCTGCGCCGAAGAGTGTTGCGAAAGTTCTGTTCCCGCCGGTTGAAGGTGTAATTGTTGTGGCCGGCAGGTTGTGAGTTGATCCATTTAACGGTGGAAATTCATCAGGGGGTGTAGGTTCGGCCATTGGCCGGGAGACCGAGTCAGCCATGGTCAATTTTAGCCGATGAGCGGCTTGAAACGTCAGTAAGACCGGCAAAGAGTGGTGGCGGTGGAAGAGATTGATCAAGAGTGGTGGCAACTTCTGGTTATATCCACTTGTTCATAAATCTGATGTTTTTAAATGTTTTATTGAATTTAAAGCACTTGTAGAAAATCAGTTTTCTCAAAAAATTAAACAGTTTCAAAGTGATGGTGGTGGCTAGTACGTGTCTACAACATTTAAGTCATTTTTGACTAAACATGGCATACTACACCGGATATCATATCCACATACATCACAACAGAATGGAGTGTTAGAACGTAAGCATCGTCATCTAATGGATATGAGCTTATGTCTATTATCTAAGGCACACCTGCCACACACTTTTTGGCCTACGCTATCTTTACTGCTAATTACATTATTAATCGATTACCTACACCCGTGCTTGGTTATGACAGTCCATTCCTTTTACTCTACGGTACCACTCCTAATTATTCTTAATTTCAAATTTTTGGATGTGCATGTTATCCTCTGTTACGTCCTTATAACACGACAAAATTCATGTATCGTAGCAAAAAATGTGTGTTCTTGGGATATAGCACTAAACACAAGGGATATAAATGCTTTGAACCTCGCACAAAATGTGTTTACATATCACGCAATGTCATATTCGATGAAAAGAGCTTTCCAAGTATCCCTAATATAGCCCCCAGCACAGCCACTGCCGGTGCGTCTTCATCTGTGTTGCCGCCTCCCTCGGGTATCCATGTTTTGCCTATGCCTTTGCATGTCTTAGATTCACCTCCATCTTTGTCTGTTTTAGATCCCGTCACCCACACCGCTGATGGTGATCCTGTGCCCTCTGTCACCCCCGCCGCTAATGGTGGTATGCCGTTAGGCCTTGACCCACCTATCATTGCGTCACCATTGACGAATGTCACACGCTCACCCTCTGTCCCTGAGCCGTCACGTGGTGCCTTGGTTGACATGACCACCCTGGCGAACACTTCTCTCAAGACAACAGGTAATATGTCTCCGGGCCTTGACCCACCTATTGACTTGGGATTAAGTATGCGCTTAAGGCAGTCTGTTGACCCTAATTCGCCACGTGACATCTCGGGTATGGAGATTTCTTCACCTTCACTACCTACTAATTCCTGTAGTCAGATTATCCCTCATAATTCATCACGTCCTGTCACTCGTAGTCAAACTGGGTCTCTCAAACTCAAGTCATTTTCTGATTATCATATGTACTTTGCATCCAAGTATCCTGTATATGCCCTAACCAGTGTGCAGATTCCTCGAGAACCCACCACTTATCTACAGGCCAAGTCTTCTCCGGAATGGTGTACTATTATGAAAGAGGAGTATGAAGCAGTAATTGCTAATTCCACATGGTCTCTCTGTCCTCGACCAGCAAATTACAACATTTTTCGAAACAAGTCGGTCTACAAAATCAAGACCAAGTCCGATGGTTCTGTCGAACGATACAAGGCTCAATTAGTGACCACGGCTTTGAGCAAACTTATGGCCTTGATTATGAGGAGACCTTCAGTCCCATCATTAAAAAGTCCACTATTCGTGTATTGCTCTGTCTATCTGTCCAGTTCAGTTGGTCTGTCCGGTAACTCGATGTGTCAAATGCCTTCCTTAATGGTGTTCTTCTAGAGGAGGTGTACATGGAGCAACCAGCAGGATTTATCTCATCTACATATCCTGATTATGTATGTCGCTTGCACAAAGCCCTTTATGACCTTCGACCGGCTCCCCGTGCATGTTATGTAAAGCTGTCTAACAGTCTTCTTTCCTATGGCTTCCGATGTTCTCAGTTGGATACATCCTTGTTCACTTATCACTAGTCAGATGTTCATATTTATGTTCTTGTGTACGTTGATGATATATTGATTACTGGTACATCCCGGGATGAGATAGATACTCTGGTTGGATATCTCCAGTCACAGTTTAAGCTTCGTGATATGGGGGAGCTCAACTATTTTCTAGGAATGCATGTGACCTGAGATGATCAAGGCTTGCACATCAGGCAAAGTAAATACATCTACGAGCTATTGGAAAGGACAAAAATGCTTGGAGCAAAACCTATGCAGTCACCCTCATCCACTGATACTCGAACCAAGGACCTGACTGGGGATCCTCTCTCTCCTGATGAGATTACTATGTATCGAAGTACGGTTGGAGCTCTCCAATACTGCACTCTCACTCGACCAGAGCTCGTTTTTTCGGTTAATCAGTTGTGTCAGTATCTACAACAACCTTTCTCATGTCACTGGCAAGCAGTCAAATGTATACCCTGGTATCTCAAGGGGTCAATCAATCATGGTCTTGTGTTCACCAAAGCTATCTCACCTACTCTTACACTTGAAGCCTTTTGTGATGCTGACTGGGCAGGAGACAGACAAGATCGCCACTCTACCTCAAGGTTTGGTGTCTTTTTGGTTCCCAATCTGATATAGGATGGCCAAAAAGCAGAATGTGGTAGCTCGTTCTAGTACAGAAGCTGAGTATCGAGCCTTGGCTCACACTACAGCTGATCTATATTGGACTCGGATGATGCTTAAAGACCTACATGTAGTTCTGTCTCATACTCCTATAATATGGTGTGATAACATGGGCGCCATGTCTCTAGCCTCAAATCCAATTTTCCATGCTCGTACCAAACACATCGAAGTTGACTAACACTTTCTTCGTGAAAAAGTAAAGAAAAAAGGCTGAAGTACATTCTTACTAAGGACCAGGTGGCAGATATCTTCACTAAGGGATTGGGCACGTCCCGTTTCTTGAATCTAAGGGACAAGCTAACAGTTCGATCTCTACCCATTAGCTTAAGAGGAGGTGTTAACGAGATCAACGGATTGTGATCCTTGGAGATATGGTCAAAGGTTACCTAATAAGAGATATATCAGCTTAGGAAAGATTTGATGTATATGGAAGTAGAATCATTGTATATGTAGGACTCTTAACAAGATTGTACATGAGTGTCTATAAAAGATAAATCATACGAGAGAAGAGATAACAAGAAATATCTCACCTCTCTTTCTCCAACGTTTCCTTAGTCTTTTGTTCTTCTTTCATTGGCGGTGAATTGGCATGTCTGGAGGTCTAGAAATGATTTGCATTTCACTGGAAAAAACTTGGAACCTGTGGTCATCCTTGCTACTGTGCAAGCTACAATATGGAGATGGATAAAGGCAAGAGAAGGGAATAAATTCCTATACGGCATAGGACAATGGATCACTCAACCACTTGGTTGTATTACTGCGTGTGACATTGGATTGCGCTAATGTGTTTTGGAGCTGATTGTCGCTGTAACATAATGCTGGAAATCTATATCTAGCCAAGGTGATGGACGGTATGCCTGCTGGACGGTATGCTTGCTGGACGGTATGTTTGCTGTCTTAATTTCTTAATTTCATTGTCACCTGCTGGTAATCTTCTATGAAGTTGGGGAGTAGAGCTGCTTGTATTGCTGTTAATCGTTGGTATGACTGTTCGTATTGTGAGCTGTGAGAGCAGGTGCTATGTGCGGGTATAGGAGTTGTGTGCGGACGTAGGGACTATGTGCGAGCATGTCCTGCATCTTGAAACTCAGTTTCAGTATGTGCCAGGGGGCGACGGCAACGTTTCAGTGTAAAATAGCATGGAAAGAATGCTAATTTTCCTCTGTCTGCATATTAAGAATGTTTGTGCTGCAGTTTCAGTAGGTGGCATGGAAAGAATGTTTATGCCTTGATAGATTTTATTGGTAGATTTCGTTTAGGTTTGTGCCTTGGTAGATTTAGTTCAGTTTGTGACTTGTAACCTCAAATTCTTCATTCAACAAATTTTTCACGAGGATCTAAGATAAAAGCAAGTGAATATAGGAAATGAATGTTTTTCCAATACGCCAAATACTTACTCCTCATTGCAACCACAGTAACTCCAAAATCAGGATCAAACTCATTGTTATAAAGATTATGAGCCATAAGTACAAGTTTATGCAAAGCTAGAAGAGATGTAGGATAATAAAATCCAGACAAAGTATTTGTAGCCTCATAATAAACTTCAAGAAACTTACTAATCTTCTCAACAATTGAGAGAGTGAAAACTGTGAGTGAAAATTGAAAGTGAGAGTTTCGAATAATTGTAGGATGTTATAAAATTTTAAAAAAATAATGAAAAATATAAACAGGTTATACGGGTAAATCTGTTAACCTGTCGGGGTGGGAATCTCAACCCAACCTGGTCTGTTTTCAAATACTGACCAGTCTGGTCTGTTTTCAATACGGGTCAGGCTGACCTGACCCATCTTTTAAGCCGGGCAGGTGGGCTTGACCCATTTTTTAAGCGGGTCAGGCCGAGCCAGAACTGCATTTTTTCGTGTGAAGATTGAGTTGGATCTATTTGACCCACCCTATTTAATGACCTCTAATTACAATAAATACAGAAAATGTGTGTAAATATTCTAATACAAATTAAAATTATTTTGCTAAAAAAACACCAACAGCCCAAGACTCCAAAACCCATAAACATTAAAGCACATTTATCACCAAAACACACAACCCAAACATTTATCAATACATGATTCACGGATTCAGCAAAACAAAGCTGAAAATTGCAAAAACCATTGTCCACACCACATACTAATCGTCAGATGCAAATCCTAACAAATGTCCTCTCTAATCGTTAGATGCAAAGACTATGTCGAACCTTCTCTGATCGGTTGTTCTCTCTTCCCAATTTTCTTGAAAGCCTGAAGAATCGAAGATGGTTCATCACATATTCACATTCTCGGACTGTTTTAACTAAGCTACTGATGGGACTGCACTTACAATTTCTTTTTTTGCCAAACAGGCCGGATCCACAGGCCAGAGTCCCAGCCCAATTTTTCCATAAAAATTATTTTTTTGGGTGTGTTGAGAGTAATTGGACTTGGACTCCACAAACACACCGGTGGATCCGCCACTGGTCCACCACAGAAGGAGGTAAGCGAATTCAATTTACAGTCACACAAAGTCTCTGTTTGAGAAGTAGGTCGCATAGACGCATAACCACTAGTATGTTGTACTCCGCCATGCCCGAATTACCGCTTAAAAGCTCACTTAGGTGGGCGAATAGGCCGTTTAGACGCTGAACAAGCACTGACCGCTCACGGTCCGCCCAGCGCTTTCCCAGACACTACGTACAATGAAGCAACATAGAGTCTCTAGTACACACAAAAGAACAAATGGTGGAGGAAAAAGTAGGCCATGTTATGCTTGGCTAAACCTCTCGTTCCACCGGTGGTCATTTTTGATGCTTTTGTCAATTGTCACCAACACATTTTTCTTCAAATTTAATGCCATTTAACTCCCTGACATGCCCCTATAGCATCATTCTCCATTCCATATTAGCATCAATCTCCATTCCAACTACACTACGATTCTACGAATCAATTTTATCCTTCTGTTTGCATCTCTGATTCCAAGAATAACATCCATGGAGGCGTTTGATACCATAGTAAAAAATGGACAGAAACCACATGCGGTCTGCATACCATACCCAGCACAGGGCCATATCAATCCCATGCTCAAGTTTGCCATGATCCTGCTCCAACGCGGCTTTTTTATAACGTTCGTCAATACAGAGTACAACCATCGCCGCCTCCTCAAAGCTGGCGGCACATCCGCCATCGATGGATTGCCGGACTTTCAATTCTTCACAATCCCCGACGGACTTCCAGAGACCGACGGCGATGTCACTCAGGCCATCCCTGCTCTCAATGAGTCCACATCCAGGACCTGCTTGGAACCCTTATGCGATCTGCTGGCAGATATTGGGAAATCCACCGCCAGTTCGCCGCCTGTGACCGCAATCATCCCCGATGTTTGTATGTCCTTCGCGTTGAAGGCCGCGGAGAGGTTCGGCCTGCCCGGAGTGATTTTTAGCCCGGCCAGTGCTTGTACGCTACTGGCCATCGGGCAGTTTGAGACTCTTATGGAGAAGGGATATTTCCCACTCAAAGGTAATCTGCTCAACGAACCTGTTGATGTTGTAATCAACTCTTTTTGATAACCTATAGTAACTTATCAAGATGTGTAAACCAAAGTTAAGTAGATAAATTTGGAAAACTATATATGACATATAATTAGACTCATAAACTTTGAAATAATGTTTTTGCAATAATGTTTCCTTAACCAAGTAACTAATAATATAGGTATAAAGTATAAAATTCCTATTCCAAAACTTTTCAAGTCCCTTTCAATCAACGCAATTAAAATTCGCAACCGACTGCAAATTTTTTGGATACGAGAGTTACAAAAACGATCTTAGATCGGAGTCCGGCTATGCCACAAGACAGAAGTTGAGCAAGACACTGCAAGACAATGAATCCAAGTGCAGGTACATGATAAAAAAACCCAATAAACCCAAGTGGAGAATATAAACCAAGGCCTAAATGCTATAAACCCAATGGCTAAATGCTATTTTATTAAAATTAATATTACGGCCACGGCGGCGCCGTAAAAATTTAAAATCCTATTTAAATGTTATAAACCCAAGGGCTAAATGCTATAAACTTAAGGATTATTATTATTTTATATTTTTATTAATTAATTTATAATTATTACTAATTATTTTTGTATTTATTACTAATTAATTTATATAAAATATGCTGACATTACACTTATCTTGTGGTGTCTTGCCACAAAGTGTCCAGTGGTATAGTATTAAAATTTATTGTACCAAATTTGGTTCAATAAATAGTTTGCAAAAGTAGTTCTTTTTTTTTCTTATCATGAAATTAAGACCTAACGTCATATAAAAAAATATAACTATCATAACAAAAATAAAATGATTATACAAAAAATGTTGTTTAACGTACCAAGATTCAACGAACAAATTTATGTTCGATCTCTGTTTGTTAAAGTTAATGAACGAACCGAGCTTATTTGTTAAGATTAACGAACGAACCAAGCTTGTTTGTTAAGCTTAACAAACAAAGTTTCATGTTTGAGCTCTGTTCGTTAAGGTTTGCGAACTGAATAAATGAATTTTAAATGAGTTGAATTCGAGTTTGCTCACGAACGACTTTATAGATGAACGAAAAATTCTGGATAATTTTTTTTTTGGGAGTGATCATACACTCACCAAAGTGTAGTAATATAGTATACGAAACCGTAACAAGAAAATCTCAAAAGTTTTGGTCGCTGAAATAAAAATTTATTCTACAAAATCTTTTTTACTGAACTAATTAATTTTAGTTTTGTTTATGGTGGTTCCCCAATCGAAAATAATCTGAAACACTAAAATATGTGTTTAAAGTATAACCTCACCGAAAAGCTTTTCAGACACTCCCAATCGGTTACCCAATCATGTTGATACCATGATTCCATAACTAATCTTATATTTCAATTTTTGCCAAAAAGAAAATTCGGTAAGGCTTCGATAAAGAAATCAATAGACCTTCCTTTTTGATATTTTTGTTTGCTTTGTATTCATACCTTGTACATTAATTTTATTTAAGGAAAAAAATCTTATTTTATGCACCATACGTCATACGTAAGAACTAGATCTATATAAAATGAGTAGTATTTTTTTTAGATCTATATAAAATTGAGTAATGATAATCACATTTACTAACACCAAAACTTTACTCATAATAACTTCCGATGACGTCATCGTCATTAGAATTGACAACATCTATGTAAAATTAATTAATTAAAAACCAAAAGTTTCAAATTCTTGTCGGTATTTTTTACATTCTAATTAAAAGCTTCTTACCGTAGAGAAAAAAATGAAAGGAAATTGCAAGCAATAAAATCGACGAAATTTCACTAGAGCATGGAGCTTTTCATTCTTGATGTATCAATCTTCTATTGATGTTGCCAATTCCAATGAAAATGGCGAAATGTGACAAAAATTTATTGTGTCAAGGTTTTGTATTAAAAAAAGGGTATAAATAATATTATTCATATAAACCTTACAAGACTGCCTGGTAAGTTCAGCCCTTGTCTAAATCTCTTGTTTAATCCCATACCGGATATTTCCTTTAAAACGTTTCATTTCATATAACAAATAATCAAATTTCACATTTTTTTCAGTATCATCTCTTTTGCTCTAATATATCATACTTTTGATTTTAATCCAATCTTTATATTATCTTCTAGATATGAGCCAGTTAACAAATGGCTACATGGAAACAACATTGGATTGGTTTCCAGGAGTGAAGAATATGAAGCTAAGGGACATTCCTACATTTATATGGACAACAGATCGAAAAGATCCCAGTTTGAATTTCTATAAACAACAAATTGAGGCTATCCCTAGAGCCAATGCCCTAGTCATAAACACCTTCGATGCCTTGGAACGAGAAGCTATCCAAGTGCTGAAAACAATGTATCATCATGTGTACACTGTTGGCCCTATCCATCTGGCATTGAACAAAACAGAAGACCGTCTGCTGCAATCCATCAGCTCAAGCCTCTGGAAAGAGGATGCTAGTTGCATCAAATGGCTCGATTTGAAGGATCCCGGATCAGTAGTTTACGTGAATTTTGGAAGCATAACCATCGTGACTGCTCAACAATTGACAGAATTCGCATGGGGCCTCGCAAACAGCAAGAAGACATTTCTATGGATCATTAGGCCTGATCTCGTGGTTGGAGATTCTGCAATGCTGCCATTGGAGTTCTTGAAGGAGACTGAAGAAAGAAGCATGCTAACAAGTTGGTGCCCGCAAGAACGGGTACTCAGACACCCGGCTGTTGGAGGGTTCTTAACGCACTGCGGGTGGAATTCGACTATAGAAAGTGTAGCTGCAGGGGTTCCTGTGATCTGTTGGCCTTTCTTTGCCGAGCAGCAGACCAACTGTAGGTATTGTTGTGTTGAATGGGAAATCGGTATGGAGATAGATAACAATGTGAATAGAGATGAAGTGGAGTTACTTGTGACGAAGTTAATGGATGGGGAAGTGGGAAATGGAATGAAGGAGAAAGTCATGAATTTAATGAGGAAAGCAGAGGAAGCAACTTCCCTGAAAGGGTCTTCCAGCAAGGATTTGGACAGGTTGATCAAGGAAGTATTGCTTGAATAAGTGTGTAGTTGAAATAAGAATGTACTGCGACTATGAAACAAAAAAAAATGTATTGCATCGTGTTGTAAGACTCCTAATATGATTGTGCTTGCATATTCTAATATTTTCTATTCATTCCCATGTTTCATTTTATGTTTTAATTAGATTTATTACTTGCGATAGATGGATTTCACGTGCTAAAGTGGATTCTCACAAAATTATGTGAGAATCCAAAACGTCGTATTAATAAAAAAAGTCGGAATATTTTATTTTATCTTATCAGTCATTTTGGTTTTAGCGCTGCTTCCAGAAACCAAAAGAATCATATCAAACAAAACAATGTTCCCCAGAACACCTCCTTCGATGACAACTTAATCCAGCGCTGCTTACAAAAATATGATTCCTAGCAAACATTCAATATGCTAAAAACTGCTGCTCATCTTTTATAACCCCATCCTTCTCCCTTTGCAAGGATTACTTCGCATATTAAAAAGGCAACGATTAGGAGGATTCCAACAACATGAATGAACACCCAAAAACAACAATATGAATGAAATATCAGCAACCATTCAAATTAAAACTGCTACTTTTTGGCAATATTCTGCACCAACAAAACGAATTCCAAATACATATTTCCAACAAAATAACAACAAAATGAATGAGATATCAGCAATCATTCAAATTAAAACTGCTACTTTTTGGCAATATTCTGCAGTAACAAAACGAATTCCAAATGCACAACTATTTCCAACAAACAATTGTCAGTTCAAATCAAAACTTGGCAATATTGCTTCAGAGGATGGACTAGCAAGTGCAGCTTCTTGTGCATTAGGTTGAT
>JAOYMZ010084789.1:0-11205 GCA_025802335.1 Pinguicula primuliflora
TGGAAATGAGCATGTTTTGAGCTAAAATCATGTGGTTTGGGGAATGAAATGGACTAAAATGTAGCATGAAATAAGCCTTAATTAGGTGCTTATCAATGAGCCTCACCCTACACACCTTGGTGCACAAGCTTTAGCTATAACCCCCAAACTAGAGATCTCTTGGACTGTTCTTATTGTGGCATACAGACTAGGGATATTCTACCCCAAGGGCGTGTCATGTGTGTGCTTATGGTGTCATACAATGAATCTCTTATCGGTCTCATCAAATGCAAGGCATAAATAAGATCAATCAACTCGTGCACAAGTAAATCTCTCATGTAAATCAATAAGCAAACATGAATAAAACTAACATTCAAAGCATAGATTAAACTTCAACCAAGGGCGGAACTAGCCTCGAAAACGAGGGGGGGCTGAATCCCGAAAAATTAGGGGTCCAAATTTTTTTAATTTTTTTTATTATTTTAAATAAATAATAAAAAATTTAAAGTAATATTAAACACCACGTAATCTTGAATTCACTGTGGAAGTTCTCATGTTAAGCCTTGTGAACTTGATTGGTTATTTCACTCATGGTAAGCAGAGGCTGCTGGTGTATGAGTTAGGACTTATCGGAATTGTTTTGCATCTCTTTTGTGCGAATGAAGATTAAGGATTTCTTATACAGATATCCTATGGCGGTGACCACAATGAGGAAAATATTTTGAGACTGTTTTAAAGGGATCCAAAATGCTCTTACCTGCTTCAACTCATTTTGCCATAACATAGATGAATTAGATCGAAGAAATTGGAGATATGGTCCCTATATTTAGGTTTCTGCAAAAATTTAAATCATAGGTCTACTTCATTGTGGAAAAAGTTGTCGACGGCTTCAGAGAATCCAAAGTAGTATGAGAATATGTGCCGGTATAAACTTGAATGAGTAGGATCATCATGTTTGCATGGCTTAACCAAAGAAATTATGTTCGTGTGGTTTCATAGATTAGCAATTGACCAAATATTGAGGCCATGAGCCATCTTTTTTTTAATACAAAAAGAGGCCAAAATGTGGAAAGATTTCTACTTTTGAATCTGTATTGAATGAATGAATCTGAAGCATGTCTTACGGAAGTAAATTGACACTTGAATTGTTCCATTTTTTCCATACCGGTTGTAAGAAAGATTTTGACAGGTAGGCCATTAAGTATGGTTCGCAGGCCAGCCAGGCTAGGCCAAACCAGGACCCAATCCAACTTTTCATTCCAAGTTTCCCTTTCGGCCATAACTTATTTTAGCCCGGGCGAAATTTTTTTATTTTGGGCCAACCCAAAATTGGCCCTGGGCGGTAGCCTGGGCTCGCCGAGGTATAGGTCCGCCCTTGACTTCAACCACTGTTTACATCATAGGAGGATTCAACTGAGTCCCAAATTCAGCAAATTAGCTCATGCTTAAGGCATGAGCTAGATAAACTACAAAAGGAACGAGATACAAAGCCATCTGATCAAAGGGGACAAAATGATCAAGTAAGCAGCAGGTCCTGATCCTCCGAGAGCATTACTCGTGCCCTTTCTTGATTTCACCGTGTCCAGCCCCCTTCTGATCGATTTAACCTCTCAATCAGGTATACAGTGAGTTCTTGGTGCAATGACAGATCGATCCTTGCAGTGTGTACTGAGTTGCAACATAATTGAGGGATTGTTCTGTCTTTACAGCTTCAGGTGGACTCGTGTGTATTGTTGGACCTCAAACATCCTACTTTTGGCCTCCAATGCCATTAACTCTTGAAGATGATTTGAATAGGATTACCCTAGGTATCTTTTGCTAAAATGGCAGATTTATCATTGCAGCCAACTGAAAGATATGCACAGAGAAATGGGCAGGTGTGTAACTGCACTGTGATCAGTACCAATATAGGCATATTCCATTATATCTCAGTTTGGCGACTGATCCAGGTTTCCTTTACTTCACAGAAGTTGTAGAAGACCTCTTAACCTAGCTCGTGGTGAAATTTCAGCTCGATCCCTTCATCCAAGTGAGAGATATGGCGGTTGCAAGTGCTTGACAATTATTTTCCAATTTTTACCCGATTTGGTAATGCTCCTTTTCCACCAATTCTTGGCCTTTGCCTGATTTGTACATTTGTCCTCTCCTTACATTGTTGGCTCGAGTTATGTATGTATTGTTGCACTCGAGCCCTCTTCACATGCCTTAACACATTTTGGACCTTTAAAATGGATGAAATGCACATCAATGAAGGCACCGTCATGCGTTAGAACATTTTTGAATCAAATGTGCACTCTTTTACACCCGAATGCGTAGAATTGTACTGTTTTTCACCCAAAACCTATATAAATCAGATGAGCATGAATTTAAGCAATAATCGAGCAAAAATCAGTGATATAAGCCTAGATTTGTAAATAAATGAATGCATATATGCTACTAAAATAGCACCAAATCAAGGCTTATCAACATTGAACACGAGAAGGTTGAAAGAGAAAATAGAAAGCGTAAACGTGAATCTCCCCCCAAGTATTTAATACTTGATAAGATCACAGACCAAAATGAGTTTTTAATGAGGCTCACACAAGGCAATGATCGAGATTATTTTAACAATCTGCGAATGCACAAGGATGTATTCAAGAAATTGTGTGAGCTCTTACGAGATGAGGGTGGGTTGAAGGAGGACTTCTATGTATCTATTGTGGAGAAGGTGACGATATTTTTTAGAGTATTAGCCCATCATATGAAGAAAATGGGTAATCCAACTAGATTTTCAAAGGAGCGGGAGCATCATCTGCCTATGTTTCAATGAGGTACTTCGTTTTATAATCCGATTGAAAGACAAATTTCTGTCGAAGCCAAAGGCCATCACAGAAGATTGCACTGACAAGCGGTTGAAGGATTTTAAGGTAAGACTTAATCATATTTCTAAGATTGCTTTTTTATTTCCATCAATTTTGACAAAACTAAACATTTACCCTATGAATTTCAGGGATGCTTGGGGTCACTAGATGGGACATACATCGATGTGCATGCCCCATTAAAAGACCAACCACACTATAGAACAAGAAAGGGACATATTGCCACCAATGTATTGGGCGTTTGCGATACAAACGGAAAATTTATCTATGTGCTATTGGGATGGGAGGGCTCAGCAACTGATGCTAGAGTCCTTAGTGATGCAGTTGCCAAAATAAATGGACTTAGAGTTCCCCAAGGTTTTCTTCATTTAATCAAGCCCGTTTATAGGATGTTACATATTTAGCATTCTGACTTTGTATTGTTTGCATTTATGATGTTTATAGGATGTTACTACTTGGCTGATGGGGGATACACAAACGGGGAAGGATTCCTAACACCCTATAGGTCTACACGCTACCTCCTTCAAGAATGGGGATCTGGACCTAAGAGTCCTCAGAATAATCAAGAATATTTCAACATGCGAAATGCCTCTACAAGGAATATAATAGAACGGACGTTTGGCATACTGAAGAAGAGATGGGTTGTTCTAAGGAGTCCAACCTTCTATCCTTTGAACACCCAAAATCAAATCATACTTGCATGTTGCCTACTCCACAATTATATCATGATGGAGGCACCAAATGACCCTTTACTTGAAAAAATGACCCTTTACTATTAGATGGTGATGTCCAAGGAAGTCCGTAATAGTCTGGGACAAGAAGAAGCGAATTATATTTCTAGGGTGCAATCCTCTCTAGCATGGAACATGAAAAGAGATGACATGGCAACGACAATGTGGAATGCATATAGGGCTGCGAACCATACATCAAAAGCATAACATTTTACTTTAATGTGCTCCAAATTTGTTGCATTGTTGTGATATTTAGTTGATTTTATGACATTCAGTTGATTTTATTACTTTCATCCTATGTTTTAGTTTTTTTTTTAACATATTCTTTTGCCCGTGTATCACCTTTGATTTGTTTAGGGCGATGTCGTCTGAAATATATGACACTACAATTGGACGTGAGGATGAGGAGCTTTACACCCCCAGATCACTATCCAAAAAGGGAAGGGAAAGGGTCATTCAAAGAGTCCCTCTACACCGAATAGGGGATCTACAAGTCCTATGAAGTTTGGCTTTGCCAGGAGAAACCTCTTTAAACCTCCTAAGAAGGTTAAAACACCTAAGAAGGAACCTACAAAGAAATACTATTTTACACTCGACGAAGAGAGGGCATTGCTCCAAGTCATGAAGGAGTTGACACAAGATGTTTACATGGCTGGGAATGGATGGCGTAAAGGTTTTCATAACAAGTGTGCTGATCGAATTAAAGATATAGTCAAGGGCAGTGAAGTTCAAGGGAAACATTTTGAGAATAAGATCCACGTATGGAAGAAATAATGAGGAGTGTTATTTCTTTGCATCACAAAGCGGGGCTGCTATCGATCCGAGGACCCACATGCCTGTGGTTGATAGCGATTATCATTAGAGGGAGATGTACAAGATATGTTTGAATCAGTTTTTATTTCGTTCGAGACATGAGTAATGTTTATTGCTGTCAAGAGTTTGCTGAGAACAGAAATAAGGCATGGCCAATGTACGAAGATTGGTGCGGACTTTTTGGTCAATTTTGTGCACTAGGTAATATGACAGCAGATTTTGATGATGCCAAAGAGACAATTGACCTTGCTGATGAACCTGAAGATGACGAAGTTGAGGAGCACACTGCAGAGGAGGTTGGTAAATCTAATACTGGGATTAATAAACAAACTCCAATAACCAAATATGTGAAAGCAAGTACTAAGAAGAAGAAGAAGAAGAGATCGATTGTGGGGCAAGTGCAGGTATAGGCGAATAGTTTCTTCAGCGTGGCTAAATCAACAATGGCAGAGGTAGACATAACATTGAAGGAAACACAAAAATTGATCAAAATATCAAATCTAAATAATTGCACAAACAACGAAGAGACCATGAATGCAAGAAAATCAAAAGAGATATTTGACAGCCTTGAAGCTCTTGAAAATATCTCTTTCGAGGAATTGATATTGTTGAAGCATGATCTTCAATCCAGCAAAATATGTCATATGGGACACCTTGAGTATTGCTCATAAAAAGGAGTGGGTGAAGTGGTTCTTCAAGGGCAAGTGGGCACCACAAAAGTGAATAATGTTTATATTTTGACGGGTTGAATTTGTCTTTTTTTTTATTGTATTTCGTTTAGACCCTCTTATATTTTATTATTATGGTTGAACGGTTTGGTTTTGACTTTTGGTGTATGAATTATGGTTTGGTTTACGACTTGTTGGTTTTGACATTTGGTTTATGAATTATGGTTTGGTTTACGACTTGTTGATTTTGACATTTGGTTTATGACATTTGGATCGAGTGTAGATGCTACTCTATTTAATTTTCCCATTGCATCTATCCTAAAAAAGGTCATGTGTAGGCTTGTTGATATTTTTTTTACTTTCCTATTACAAATGACTTGACTGGTGTGCGATGACTGACTTACACGGTCAGCTGGTTCTATGCTTGCTGCATTGTGGATTCACCTCATAGCATTGCCATGCTCAATTACTTCACGAGGAGGAGGAAATTGTTGCCTCCTAGATACTGAACTATGTGAGTTACTGTGATCTCGATTGACTGATTGTGAAGGAGATGCTATTTCGTGTGCTAACTGATTTCTTTGCATGTATCAATAAGGTCCAGTTGTTCAACTCATGGTCCAAAATATTTGCTATTTATGGTTCAAATTAGTTCGAGTTATTAAAATAAAACGGGACATTAACGTAAAGTCATACAGAATTTAAATATGTGACAATGTTATCCCGCTACAAACATGAATACCGAACAGTGATGAACTTATCCCACATTTTTACAATTCCACTTGATCCATATAATTATTGTCTAGCAAACGAGTTGATTAATTCTTAATCTCAAGGAATCTCACATTGAAGGATTAATAAGGATAGTACAATCCTGTTACCGAACGCACCCTGAAGTGACAAAATACAATTCTGATGAGGTTGAAGTTGAGGATGATAATGGCGGAATCATAGGATTCTTAAAAGGGGATTTTGACTTCATCATAGTCTTCTTTACAAATTAGAATTAGGCATTCTGTACACATTTTCTGTCAAACCATGCGTTACAAATTTTCTCCGCTTTACTGTCAATACGATTCTTAGAAAGTGATACTGTAGATATTTTCTCGGTTTTAAGTCAATAATAAGAGTTTTTTGGAGCTTTGAAAGTTTTTTGCAATTTGGTATGCTATTCTTATTGAAATCGTACAATTCGCGACTCGAATCGTGCAATTCGATACAAAAAAATGTCCAAAACGATTTGAATCTGATGTAGAATCGTTTTTTGGATCTTTGATGTTGAATCGTAGAGAATCACAATTCAGATCTCAAAGTCATATGAATAGTGAAATTGCATGATTCTCATTCACGTCTGCATTTGGGGTTTTTTTACATAGGAAGCCGACAGCCAGATACAAAAATTGCAAAAGGACCCTCAGGGTAGGTCAAACACAAAGCAGGATGAAAAGCCTCTTCATGGGAGTTGGTGTGTAGACGGAAGACAGCGGAGACGAGCAGGCCAGCAAGGAAACTCCCTCCGGCCATTGAATGGCTAAGAGCTAATACGGAGATGCTTTTCATATCTAACTTCCCACCAAATTGGACGACAAAGGAGCTCTGGGCATTCTTCACCAAATATGGCTCACTCAAAGACGTCTACGCTCCACCCCAGATGGTCTCGCAAGGAAAACGGTTGAAAGGAACGGATCTGTCTGGACTCTCAAGAAATTTAAATGGAGTACGAGTCGGTACTTGCAAGTTATTTGCGAGTATTGCACGTCACCAAGGGAAGCACACTAGCCCAGATCCAAGAGGCTCGTATGTCATACCAAACCAGGATTTCACACCAAGAGCTCAAAACGTCGCAGCAACTCCTGCTGCAGAGAACTCCAATACCGTACTCAAGTACTCTCCTAAGCCGGAAAATCCGGATTGGCTTGAGAAGTGTTTAGTAGGATCCCAGCTCCTAATTCCGACATCCAAACAATGGAGGGGATTCTGGCTCAGAATTCTTACCATGGTGGCAGGGTTGTTCGTCTTGAGGGAGGGGAGATCCTGTTCAAACTGGCCACACCTGGAGATAAATCCCGCATGATCAGCGATGAAGCAGTCATCAAGCTCTTGGGTGTCTCCAACCTACGACCGTGGAAGCTAATCAACGGCAAGCTGGTCAGGCCTATGTGGGTAAGAATCTGAGGTACGCCACTCCACTGCTGGGACGAGCTTTTCTTCATAGAGGTAACTGCACACTTGGGTACAGTCATGAAGATTGACGATCCGACAAAAAACAGATCGGAAATGCAATTCGAATGGGTTTTTATCTTAATAACATCTAGTAATACCATTCGCACAACGATGAAGATTGACACCAGCGTAGAAATCTTCGAAGTTACAATAGAAGAAGAGACTCCAGACAATACGGGCAATATAAGAAAGGGATGGCAACCCCGGAACACACCTCCCTTAGCATCGCAGAGTGTGGTAGGCCCTGATGACTCCGGCAGTGACTGGCGGGGCTGGCCAGAATTAGCACCAAGATCCGAAGCACCAAGCTCAAATCCAACTCTAGGTAGCCGTGAAACTCCGGGCTCCATCGAAAACATCCAACCAATCGGTCAGCATCTGCTTCCTGCTCTCCAAGAGACGCACACCGATTCCCCAAAGGAATTAATGACAGGAATTGAATGCAACAAAGAAGCTAAATCGGCGGACATTGATTTGGTCAAGGTAGACATTCAATTTGTTGAAGAGGGAATTCACGTGGCTGAATTGAATGAGGTCGCTGAAAATGTAGGCGTCAGAGCTGCTGACAGCGTTGAAGAAAGTGAAACAGTGATGACCCTCAAGGAAGGATCTGGAAGCCACGAAGATGCGGGCCGAGCTAATGCAGGGGACGTAACGGGCCGCTTAGATTTAAAGGCCCATCTCGCGTCAAACCATCAACATGAAGGAATAGATTTAGAATCAGTCCAATTTTGTGGGAAGTCGAACAATCTAGATCAGGAGAAGTCCGACAGAACCTGCAGCAAGGCAAAACGGGGTCGTCCAACAAACAGAGCTCGTTATAAGCCCATTCCATTTAGGACGATAGAACAGGATGAAGATCCTATTGCGGTAAAACTGCGCAAGGCAAATGCGCAGGAATGTAGAGGTCGTCGAGTCGAGAAGATGCACCAACAACGGCGACAACATGACAAACAAAAATCACAGCTAACTGAGAACGTGAATACGACTCCTATGGTGCAGACTGGGCAACCTAACAATCAGTTCTTATTTATTTCTTCAGTTGAGCTAGAAAAGCAGCTAGGAAGAGCCCCTTATCAAATGTTGCTTATGGGTGCTAGTTGGCTACCAACAACGATTCGATGCGCTGGTAGTATTGAATGATTTAGTTTAGACATTCGAGGAGGGAAACTATGATCCCCAAATTGAACGATGTACAAAAAATATTTTAAAAAATCAATAAAAAAACTTACCTACCAAAAAAAACAGGATGAAAAGAAAATCTAGGCTTTACGTAGAAGATTTCGGAGAAAATTTTTGGAAAACGTGGAGAAATCGATATCTAATATATATGGAGACTTAAAGGTGAAATTGGGTTAAGGTCATTATTAACACTTTCTAGAAACTACACGTGGGTAATATTAAGATGCAGAATAAATTGTTTAATATTTTCAACATCTAAATAATAAAATAAGCACAAAAAAGTTGATTTGATTAATTAAATAATTTTAAGTAAGCCAACATTATTCTAGTCTAGAAGACTTTGCCAGTATATTACATCTGACACAAATGGATTGTATAAATATATTTAGTATTAAACATAGTCAGTTTTAAGAATATATTTTTATTATATGATTTAAAAAAAATGAACAATTTGCTCAATGCCTTTGCCTATGAAAAATGCTACAAACATATACTCTTATTACACATAATTATGTGCAACATAAAAATACAAATACGTTTGTATTAGTGTAAAATGTAATTATGGCAATGTGTGACTCATAAAAGAACAACACGTTTAATTTGATATGATAGATTTAATATATTTATTAATATAAATCTATTAGTAAAATATATTAAATAACATAATATATTTAATCTACCAAAAAATCTATTATTATATAATATATTTAATAAAATAAAATTAAATAATAAAATATTAAAATAAATAAATTAGCAGTTTATTTAGGATTGATTTATATAATTTACGATTATATAGTTTAATTTTTATAGCATTTAACTTTTAGAATTTACCGTATAGGGTTTTAGATTTACTTTGTTTTTGATGTAATATTAATTTTAAACAATAAAAATAATAAGATTCATATAATTTAGGCTTTATAACATTTTGGTCTTATGGTTTATAAAATAGAGTTCTAAATTTTCACGGTGATGAAACTCCTGTAATATTAATTTTAAAAAGTATAAATAGCAAGATTCATAGGTATTACGGTTTATAGAGTTTAGGTTTTATAACATTTAGTCCTTATTGTTTATAGGATAAAGTTTTAGATTTTTACGGTGGCTTCACCATCATAATATTTATTTTAAAAAATATAAATAATAAGATTCATAGGGTTTAGGATTTATGACATTTAGGCCTTAGAGTTTATAGTATAAGGTTTTAAATGTTTATGGTGGCGAACCAACCATAACATTAATTTTAATAAATTAAAATCATATTTTATCTATTATAAATTTTATAACACATTTTTCCTATGTTCAAATGATCAAAATATGAGTGTTTTCAACTTTGTACATGTACAAATGATCAAAATATGAGTGAACTTCAACAAAAGCCAATTATATTCTGTGAATCTAAGGCACTCTGAGGTTGCATGGCATGCTGATATTCTAAACTGCAAAATGGGCCACCCACCTTTCAAATATCTGGGTATTCCTATTGGTGCGGATCCTAGGAAAATTACTACTTGGCAACCTATAGTGCAACTGATGGAGAAGAGGCTTTCAAGCTGGGAAACTAGCTATATCTTTATGGGAGGATGTCTAGTACTGATCAAGGCTGTTCTGTGCTCATTACCACTATACTTCTTCTCTATCTTCAAGGCGCCAGAAGCAGTGACTCAAGGGTTGACCAAAATGATGAGGAAATTCTTGTGGGGTGGGAAGGACAATCATACCAGGAAAATTCATTGGGTGAAGTGAGCGACTATATGTTGTTCTTTTGAGAAAGGAGGCTTGAGCATAAAAAGTTTAAAGAATTCAATCTGGCTTTGCTAGCAAAATGGGGTTGTCACCTGTTAGTAGATAAATTTGGCTTGTGGCTTGATGTTCTGGAGTCTCTCTATGGTGCAATTGGCTACGAAAGAAAATTCTTGACTGAAAATGGAGGCAGGCAGTCAGTGTGGTGGAAAGATTTGAAACTGCATGTTCTAAATCAGAGCTGGTTCATGAGTAATGTGCTGTGGCAGGTAGGTGAGGGCGTTAATACAAGGTTTTGGCTGGACTCATGGTGCGGGGATGTGTGCTTTGCAGTTTGTTATCCGGAACTGTTTACGGTAGCTGGAGATAAGAACTCCTCGCTGGCTGATAAACGCCACTTTGATGGAAAGCAATGGAACAGGTCTTTGTGGATTACTTGAAGTTGTGCATTATGCTATACTATGTGACGAAATATAGTTTGCGCAAAACCAATCTGAGACATGGACGTGGGGCAATTATATACCTGATCTACATGCACAATCTGATGCCATATTCAAAACTGTCTATTCGTCAAAAGTGATTTATGAAGCTATCATGTACTCTACATGGCAGTTACAGCTCGAAACATGCAAGCGGCCAAGGCATGGAATAAGATACTACCTCTGAAGATCTGTATGTTTAGTTGGCGAATGATCCACGAGAGGCTGCCCACAAGAAGTAACCTGGTCTGCCGAGGGGTGCCGCTGCCAACTACATACTGCATATTCTGTGAGGCAGAAGAAGAGACTGAGTTACACGTATTTCAAGAGTGCTCTGCAGTACAACAAGTTTGGACATTAATTTACAAATGGACACTTGATGATGCCATGATACCTCTGCCAATGGACTGTACTCTTGAGGGCCATATGCAGCGACTCCAATCACCTTGGCAACGCTCATTCTGGAATGCAATTTGGCAATTCGCCTCCTGGGAGCTCTGGAAATGCCGCAATCGAAGGATATTTGACAATT
>JAOYMZ010084800.1:0-11204 GCA_025802335.1 Pinguicula primuliflora
CACAGTTTGCATTGACATTCACACATGCATTTGACATAGAGTTATTAACATGATGTCCCTGATTTTGAAAAGAATCAATGTGCTGAATAAAACCAGAATGTGCACCATTATGAGAAGTTATATTTCCGTTCCTAAAGGTCTCGGGATTACTTGGATTTTGAAAATCAGACACAAAAAGAGTATTCGGGCCACTATTAAAGTTCTTGTTCATATTATTTTGCCCCCTATAAGTTTTATTGAAATGAAAACAGTTGCTTTGCACATGTCCTATTTTTCCACAGAAATCGCACTTTGGTTGGTTGTTATTTCGGAAATTAGAATTATGACCATAAGACCCTCTAGGATTCATATTCCTGTTATTCTGGCTACTATTATAATTCCTGTTATTATTAAAATTTGATCTCCTGTTCAGATTATCTCTGTTGAAGTTTCCTGATGGCTTAAAATCATGATGTCTTAAATCATCCGTTTCAGTTTTTTGCTTATCTTTTGCATATAACACACTAGACACCTTTCTAGCATTTTTAATTTCAGCTTCTCTAGCCTTTAGACCACTAATAACAACTTCCATTTTCGGGACAACACCAGAATACTGTAACGCATTTTTAACAACAGCATACTCATCACTTACAAAATTTAGCAGAAGCATAGCCTGAGAGTTTTCATCAAGATCATGTTCACTTCCTTTTAATACTTGAGTAAGTTTGAAAAACTCATCTAGATTTTCCTCAATTGACTTATCTGACTCCATTTTAAAAGCAAACACAACCCCTTTAGCAAAAAGCAAACTCGCAGGATTTTTTGAAGAATACATCAGATGTAACTTTTCCCATATTTCTAAAGGATCATCCGAACCATTTAATTTCCTAATAATTGAATCAGACACATTTAAAATCAATAAATTCAGTGCTTCTTCCCTAATCTCATCAGCTTTATTCCTAAGTTGTTCAGGCCACTTTAATACATCTTTAATAAGTGCATAATGAACTTTGTTATGAGATAAGACTGCTTTCATGCGCCTAGCCCAAGAGGTTAACTCTCCCTTCCCATCAAACATAGAAATCTCTACTCTTTGTACCCATTTTAATATGTTTCAGAAACAAACAATCCACATAAATCAGTAACCGTGTGCAGATAGCAAGTAAGTCAACAAGAACAGATTATTACAGATACTCCAATGGAGAGAGTTTCAGATTCAAGAAGAAGTATTTTTCAGCCTTAATACTCTCTTTCAAGAGTCTCCTCAGGTAGAAAAACTGATAAAGGGGAAGGCAACTTCAACTATAGACACAATCGCATGCACGGGACGTACCCACAGAGATCCTCAAGGGTTCTCTTCGCAGGGCTCCTCTCTAGACCCCTAAAAAACACTCAAAAGAAACCCTGAAAGCAGTAACAAATAAATGTGCTCACAGGCACCCTGAAAGCGGTAACAACTACGGGCTAAATGCCCCTCATGTCGTAGTGCTAAAGCGTGCACAAAGCAATAAGTAAACACCTCGGGCTCATGGGCCAAACTCAGTCTCACATGCCCACGTAATAAGTGCAGAAAAAGCTAACAGAATGACTTCCAAGGGGCTGTTCGTATAAGCCCCAGTCCAGTAATTCTGAGGAAGGTCTGTTGTCTGGTGGCTTATATTTTTGTCCCTGTTTTCCCTTTTTTTTTTCTTTCCTTGTGTTGCGTTTTTTTTCCTTGGTTTTTCTTTTTCCTTCCCTGTTCTTCAGTCAACAGGCAGTATATAGGCAAATAACAGACAAGCAGACAGACACTAGGCAACCTTAACTCCCTCATACACTATCAGGTCAGCAAAGATCACTTAGGCAGTTTCTTTAAAAATCGGATTTTAAGTGACACTTCTTAAATTGACTACAGAGGCTTTAAAAAACTTTTAAAGCAGAACATCCAAATTCCTATATCAGGGAGTATGCAGCGGAAAACACAGTGTTCAACCAAGAGTTGACAAGAAACCTGTTAAAGATGCAGCAAGACCTCAACCAGATGACAGAACCTCAGTTTCTCAACCAAATGACAGAATGATGTTCAGAGTATATGCAGCAAGATCTACCGTGATTTAAGTGACCAAAAACAATTGTACACACAGTAGTTTTAGACTCTGTAAGAAGATACGGTGAAAATAGTAGCAGTTTTAACAAATAAAGTGAAAAAACATACAACCGTGATTTTCAGCACAAATTTTCCAGAACAGCCTATCTCAGTATTTAGCAGGCACTTAATCTATCCACAGTCTGACAGTATACGAAATGTAGCTTCGATATGTTGCTGTAAATCATGTCACATGACAGCTTGTAGCATTTGGAACGATGAAAACAAATAAGTTTGTAACATTTGGATGGAAGGAAACTGATGAAAACAAATAAGTTTGTTTCATGATTCAGAGAGAATTCAGCATAATTTACTGATGTTAGAAAAAGAATACTACAAAGAAATCACTTGCTAATACAAACGAATAATCTGCCATCCTTCCAAAACAAAATAATATGGACGGATTCAGATATAATCCCTTATCTATGCAAAAGACTACCTCCATCAGCTTATCTTGAATTCCCACTTTCATCTCCAGATGCACATGATCTCCCAAACTAAAAGTGGCCCGATAGTTTTGACAAATAACAAGAACTGGGAGCTGGAAGGAAATAGGCACATTAGTCCATGTCAAGGAAATCCATCCTCCTCTTCATGGTACCCTTGAGCTCAGATGCTTCCCTATCAGCTTTTTGTGCCTGGACCAGAGGAAATGCAATAAGCAAGCTGGGAACTTGTAAACAGAAGGCAAACAATTGCAAATCCATAATAAACTCAATATAAGGATTTAGATTAAGAGAACCAAACCAAACATACCCAGTAAATCCCGCCCTTAGGCAGGGTCTGAGGAGGGTAAGATGTACGCAATCATACTCCCACCCCTCAACAGGATGGGGAGGTCGTTTCCGTGGAGACCCTCAGCTCGAAAAAAAAAACTACTTACCTCAACCCTACACTACATATTTCCGAAATAAAATAAATGCATACACAAAAAAGGAACCAACTAAACAGATAAAATACAGTTAGGTGCAAATATCCACTAGTATATCCCGCTAATTTCTAACAGCCTAGAGGTCTATACACAAATAACTACTCTATATAGTCCTGTATATCTTTTAGATTAAGAGAATGGAGCCCCATTCCCTTTATCTTCTGACTGAGTTATTGGTGGGTGTGGGCGTGGGGGGCACGAAGGAAATTGTGCAGATTGGCAAAAGTTTTATTTTTGGAAGATTAGACATTATATCTCATAAGTAACAGGTCATCAGAACTCAGCAAACTGGACAGCTTGAGTAAAGAATTTGCCAGAGTAGACCCTCAATAAGCACAGACATTCACAGTGCTCTCATTCATCAATAAAATGTTCCAGATATTTGCTAGAAAACATTAGCAGTCGCCCTTACCCTTCTTATTTCGTCTTCTGAAACACTAATCATATGATCGGGAAGCTCCTCTTTGTCCAAGTCCTAGCCATCATTGAATCTTAAGTAAGCCAACACAGTAAGTACAAAAATGAGCATTATCTCTGCATAAGAACATATCCCATACCAGCTCCCCGATTAACACCACATTTTCCCCACGGATTACATACAAACCCAACGGGATGTCACAATAAAATTCGCCAACAATAACACGCTCACATGAACCTTCAAGAACAGCATTAGCTACAAATACCCAAAAAAAATTTAGGAGTACTTGTATAATTTTTTTGGTAACAAATATGAAAACTAAAAAAGTTTTGGAAGATAGAATATACAGAGGTACGATTTAACATACCAAACTGATCGAAAGAACGGAGAATCCCCATCAACTTTCTGCCATCACTAAGCAATACGAGAAGCTTCTCTGCAAAAAAACTGATTTTTCAACTTATGACTTGAGCAATATATATGATGAGGCTAAGAGACCTACTAATCAAACAAAAGGCTATATCTGTTTGAAAATATCTCTTGGCAAGTGCGCTATTCTTTTTCTTACTGTTATCTTTTGCTTGTTTCGTCTTACTACTTCCCAAAGTAACCAACTTTAAATCATCTCACCTCATCTCAGAAATAAAAGGAAGGTCAGCTACTACAATATACTAGTGTTTGGAGAAATTATCTATCCACGGGATTTCACATATGTGAATGAAAAGTAAGCCAAGTGAATTGCATGGCTACAAGAGAATCGAATCCACGACGGACCTACGGAAATCGAACTAATAGTTAACAAAGAAACTAAATTCCTACTGATATGTTGAAAATCAAGGAGTGAAATGAAATCGAAAACAAGGAATCCAGACAAAATCCATCCGCACTCTCCCAAAAGATAGGAAAGAGAAGAAAGCAACACTTACTGTCGAGATAGCTAGCAAGAGAGGTGGATAGGTAGACATCTTCCGTCCCAGCCCACGACATTGATATGCTCAGAACAAAAACTTGAACTTTCTCGCTATTATCAAAAACTCCACCAACAGATTGAACCCAGGACTGTACAAACTGTATTCGCCGCTCGAATTATCCGTCTCTTATGCCCTCTCAAAACCAAAAAACGACAAAGAAAATAGCCAGTCCTTGATGTATCTACGTCTTCTACGAAATCCAAATTCAAGCAAAACGATAAAAAATTAAAAAGGCAGAGCAGAAGTTCCAATAGTGTGAAGATCTAATGCTGGAAGACCCTAATTCTTCGACCCTTTTTTAAAATGTCATTGTCCCGGATTTTTCGCTAGAACTTGCCAATACGGGGAATTATATATCCTTCCCTAATCTCCGCTTAACATTTTCCGGACTTTAAAAGTTGGGGATTTAATCACTTTTAATGGGAAAAATTTATCCGAAAATCGGGATTTGGCATAGTTTCGATTTTTCGATGTCCGGAATTTTTACTATATAACCAACTGATCTCCCTTCTTATCTCATCAGTTTAATCTCGAAAGAGATGTCGGTAGCCTCCGCGACGTCAGAAATTCCCACACCCATTGTCTAAAGGTCCGCTATCAGTAAATATTAAGTTGTTTCTTACTTTTCTTATTTACAATTTTTTATGATTACAGTTGCATCGACGACACTGGTATAATCATCCTCATGGGCTTGATTACTATTCATGTTCCTTGTCATAACTTTGTCAAATTAAACATTCCTATGATGGCGGTTGCTCAGTTGTTTTGCAACTGAGATTCTGGATGTGCGCGCTAGCCAATGAATAGATGGATGTTGGAGAAATTTTGGACTCCTTCATTTTGGGCATTCGGTCAAGCACACGTTGTTATTAAATTTTTTTTCTTCCCTTGTTATAATGTTGACAAGTTTAGCCCTTTTAAATTGTAATGCAGAGATAAGTTCATCTACTTTTTTCTATAGTTGCTAATACATATATTCGTTGAGTCATGTTTTTAAATTCAACGAAAATATATATTATCAATTATACGAGAAAGTAGATGAATTGATCTCTGCATTACAATTTCGGAGGGTTAAACTTGACAAAGTTATGACAAGGGACGAAAAATTATTTAATATTGTGATGTAGGAAGGCTCAACAAACATTTTAATAAAAATATGTACTTGTTCTAATTAATATTTGTAATAAATTTTGTTCGTTGATTAAAAAATTCATTAATTATAGTTTTCAAATACATGTCAATAACAAATGAATCAAAATGGTGGGTCATAAAATTCGTCAGGTTGCATTTCTGGAGGGGGCTTCTTCTTCTACAAAAAAAAATAGCGTATGGTTAAATATACATTTATTTAATTTATCAAATTTAATGAAATTAATACTTACTCTGCGTTGTTTTTTTCTTTCATGCGTTCATCTTGTTTGGTAATCTCTCACTTTCTTCTTGAGGTTCTGGTCCTGGTCTCACCCTAACCTGAAAGGTGGCACAGGTACCTCAAACATTGGACCATGTGGTAAGAATGACACTTCATATGTCTTTCTAAGAGCTTGAATGGTCATTTTCGAGAAGCAGTATTCCAGAGGGTTCACACGGCAAACCCTTTTATTTCCGATAAACCTACATGTGTTAGATTGATTAAATTTAATATTTAATAAAATATCAAGTTTAGCTATAAGGAAAATAACCTGTATCGCGTGCGAGTAGGGGATGCCAAACTGCAACCACTTTCAGAAAGAACACATACGATCAGCGAATATGATTTTTTGCGTTTCTCCTATTTTTTGGGTTGTAATTTGCGCTACATATCTCTCAGGCGCCCATATAGGCTCAAAATTATTTATAATATGCTTTGAGGTGCGCCTAGTCACAGTCTTGTAGAAGAGTTTAGCTTTATCGCTCCACGCATCAAAATTTGAGGTCATCCTTACACAATCACCCATTCGTGCTCTAAAATATTTAATACAGCTCTCCTGCATCTGTCGCACTATTGAGGTAATTAGAAGACGGCGCACACCCTTAAGCACTCCATTAAAGCACTCGACCTGATTTGTTGTCATTATTCTAAAACGAGCACCATCATTGTAGGACACGATCCGCTTAGCTAAATCAATGTCTGCTAAGTATTGGTGCGCAGCAGGATTACGAGCGAGCATTTAATCCATTTGGTCATGAAACTTTATTTTGCTCGTTGTCGAACCCACTTTTCAAGCCATTTCCTTCACCACCTTATCTTTATAATGCACACTAACATTCGAACAAATATGTCGTAGGCCATATCTGTTCATATCTGTTCTCAGAATCTACCAATGCAAATGTGAGGGGCAAAATATGTCCACTAACATCTTGTATTGCACCAATGAGTAAATTTTGCTTATAAGTACAATAGAGATACGTACCGCCGACAGAAATGATCAGCCTACAATATTGGTAACCAGCAATGCACGGCCCAAATGCCTAAAATACCTAGATTAGCTCTTTTTTTGTAGGAATATCTGTATTCCTTAGAGCCCAATCGACAACGTGTGCTGGGTTCCAGTGCTTTAGTGCTGCTAAGTATGCGGACAAACTTCTGACGCCAGACGTTCATGTTCTGTGCACCATCTCAGTTGCCCACTGTAGGGCAAACCAAGCTTTCGAATACTTGACTTCAAAATCGTACTTAGATTGAATCATCAGTTGCACATGTTGTTCCGTAAGAGCTAAAATATCAAACTCAGTAGTGTTAAAATATAATAAAGTACTACTATGTTAATAAATAATAAATATAACTAGTGGGTACCTAAATTATTGGTTAATAATCCAACCAATTCTCGGGCGACCATGCTCTTCATCAGATTGTGATGATACTCGGTAACCGTACAAGCTTCGCACGTGTGGGAGTAGTCCATTTTGGTGATTTCCACTTGCACCCATTGGGTCTGAAACGTGCGCTGAGATTCCACATGTAAGAGGTCTTTTCGAAGTGTTTGCACCACAGTAGCAACCTCTTCGTATCACTTTTGTACACACAATATTCTTTTTTGTGTGTACAATGTGATATTGCTCTACGGACCACTGCAAACGTGCTTTGTCTTTGAATAATTGTCCGACGTCGAGCAAACTAATATCACCGTCGAAACGACTTGTGCTCATAGAGGGGGGAATATCCATTGAATCCCCAAGTTGAGGATAATCATCATGATGCCACTCCGCAGGTCCACCATCTAATGGTGCTGGGTACATATGGTTGACCCAGGGTCTTGGACGAACCGTACGGACCGGGCACATATCCTCACCTTCATTCTCACTATCAGGTTCAGAATCAAGAATCTCACATCCGTCTACAGACCCTGCCGAATCAGTATGCGGATCTGTAAAAATCTCGATAGCTTCATGTGGTGGAATGGTAGATCGGGTACTACATGGTGGTTCCCACCCTCCATCTATACTCATTTGCTGTTAATCATCATCCTGGGTGGGTGGAAAATTAAAATTCTATTGCCCCAATGAACCACTACTAGCGTAGAACCCAAAATCGTAGTAGTTGCTTATCATCGAATATTTGTGGTGTTTGTGGTGGTAGAAATGTAAAAATTGGAGGTAAATTTATAATAACCATCCCGGACTTTGGAAGTCCGAGATTGTTCGAAATCCCAGACTTCGTAAATCCGGGGATGGTATCCGTGCCAAAATTTCTTGCCAAAAGTTAAGCACGGAGATTAGCCTTGCTAATCACTCCCGGACTTGCGAAGACTGGGATATATAATTCTCGATATTCGCAAGTCCGGGTGAAAAATCTTGGAATTGGCAAATCGGGCGCTATTCTCAGACTTACCAAGTCCGGACAGTGGCATTTTCAAAATGCACGACGACCCTGTGGCAAAAAAAAATTAACCCCCAAATTCTCATGGATTGCGCCTATCCGGTATCCACAAATTTTGTAATGGGACCGTATATAGCGTACCCCCAATTCTAATACTGTATCATTTAAAAATTAGATGATCCATTCATGACGAGATCAAAAAATGGTCAGAATTAGAATTCAAAACATAATGACACTTGTTTGGTATATAACGTCCGGTATTAAAAAAATTTCAATTGAGTATCGGCTAAATTGGGGTTAAACATCTGCTATGGAGTGACTTTTGTCCTACAATCCCTTTTCCCAGAGGACAGATTAGATGAGAAATTAGGGTTTATGAGAGCACGAGGGATATTTGATGATTCCTACAAGGAATTTATTGAAAAATATTATATAAATATTTTTATTAAGTAAATTAGAATAAAAAATTAATTTGGTGCCTCTAAAGTCGGAATAATTGAACAACTAACCTCCACAATAATTCTATTTTAAAATCTAATCTCCTATTTCATTTTTTATTTACTTTTATTGTTCTTTTACTTAAAACACATTAAAAGAAAAGGAAGAAAAGAAATAAAATACTAAACCGTCTTAATACGTTCTAATCAAGTCAATCGTCGGAAGACTTTTTCACTAACCCATCTCCGTCGAAAGGAAAAACTCTCTGAAAATTAAAAAACCCGTAACCCTTCCATCGAAAATCTCGACTGGATCCTTCAACATATCGTTCTAGAATTCTTCAGTCATGCACGTGGACTTAGATCGAACAATTACCGGTATCGTAAAGGAAATTCTTCCGACGCACATGCTGCAAGCTCAACTAGCTTCACCACTACAGACGGGAAGAATGATGAACGACCCATCAGAGTCTCAGGCAGCAAGAATGATGGTCGAACCGGAAACGTTGCAGGCTAGGGATTTGAATGGGGGTGATGACTCAAGTGGACACATCGCTGGGTGTTCCCCATAACCAAATCTTCTGGTACATTGCAGGTTGTTCGTTGCGATTTGTGTTATAATAAATCACTTGCCCGACTCCGGCGTGTTGAGAACGACTCCCTGCTTTTGAATTTGAATTTGAAGTTTTGTTTGATTGCTGTCTACGTTTTATACGCAGGTGCACATACCGACTGATGCACCTCAACTATTAGGCTTTCCCACATACCTACCAACGGAGGTATACGACAGAGCACACACAGAGTTCCCTGTTAAAGTGATGGTGCACCAGTCATTGTGGATTATAGAGGAGATAAAGGAGCAGCTGAATAAACGAGAACTTGAAAACATCAGGAACAAATCATTGATGTTTTCCGTAGGGAGAGAAGGGTAAGGAATCTCATTGATGTTTTCCGACAGTCCATTCGGGATTCTTGACTAACGAGACCGATACATCATGTATGCCGGGACACAAGCCATGCACTCGATCTGCATGTGTACGTTGCCTTGCACGATGTATGGGATCCCAGCAACCCATTCAGGATTCTCGACTATACTCTATACGGGTGCAACCCGTATACTGGGATGAACCCGTACAGTGTCACGTGCATGATCCGACACACATTCGGGATTCTCGACTATACTCTATACGGGTTCAACCCGTATGACGGGATGAACCCGTACAGCGTATACGAGGCCATGCATGATGCTCATGTATGTGATCCGACAAGCAATTTGGGATTCTCGACTATACGTGGCTGTGCACGATGCAATGTTTAATACTCATCTTCAATTTTCTTCCACACGGCGTTCTTTATCCTATCTTGATACCTTTGAGGGAAGAGAGTGGGCTTCAATATATGAAGGATATTGACTACGTGACAGACGTTGAAGATCATCGGATAACTACATTGCTAGAATTGTTCGGTGATGGGTCATATATTGCTGATGACTCCGACGGAGAGGGGGACGATACTCCGACGGAGAGGGGGACGATACTCCGATGGAGAGGGGGACGATACTCTGCCTAGGAAATATGTGAGTGACCGATCCAATGACCCCTGTCATAGTGATTTACCAGTACCCCAAAATACTCCTACTCATCAATATCAACAACCTGGTCAGACTGTGACCAAGAATGCATCACCAGATTACCAGGATGAGTACAATCAGGAGTTGTATAAGATCAAGGAGACATTAGAAAAATTCGCCAATGATGTGCTTGAAGAGGATGACAGTATTTTTGCTCGTTTTGATCAAATTAAATCAAGGATGGAGAAAATGAGCGAAATGTTGTGTTCTGTGAATTGTGAGTTGAGGACTTTCGCGGAGGCTTTACACAAGCGGCTGAATGTTCAGCAAGACATAATCGAAAGTGAGCGGGATGAAATCGAAAGTAAAGCATCCAACAATGAGCGAGATGTAATCGAGAGTGAAGCCGGGGGTCTGACATTTAATAAGACACAACCATCATTATCGGGATGCAGTATTGCCGTTTTGGCTGAGCGGAATGTACCCGAAAGTGGCATCGGGGATATGACATCTAAGACACCTCCATCATTGGTATACAGTGTTGACAATTGGGGGACGAATAACGTTTACGGTGATGAAATTTTAACTAAAGATGTTGCTTCTAAAAAATGAAAACGAGAAAAAACAAGTAGTTGCAAGAGGAAATGGGGGCCTAGGCCAAAGGAGCACGAAGACATGATTATAAGACGAGTGTCTAAGAGGAATAAATCATACGATCTTAGCTCGACGTTCACAGAAGAGATGAAAAAACATTGGATAATCTCCTTATGTGGATGAATATGGAGGACGGACACAAAAGGCCAGAATATATTCGGGGTGGCCATGTTTGTATTTCAAAGGAAGACTTTCGAGCTCTTTTGGGGACTGATGTGTGGCTGGATGCAACAGTAAGGTTTGATAAATGCATTTGGTTCAAATTTAGCATTTCTCTAACCAATTTCTTCCTTTCCATTCTATAACTCAGATCATTGATG
>JAOYMZ010084811.1:0-11204 GCA_025802335.1 Pinguicula primuliflora
TGGTTTGGGAGATGTTTTCTGCCTCTTGATTCTGTGGAGGAATAATATGAGAACCACACCAGGAAGGATTAGACAGATGAGAAACTGGAACCCCATTGTCTGATTTGGGTGTTGAATGCTTTTTGTTGATGGAATTGAATGGTGTCAATCTTCTGTTATATTATGGTGACTATATGAACACTTGGAAAACCGGCCGCTGGGAAGCCAGTCCTGATGACTTCATAATAAAACCGAATCAATCATGCACGGGCGAGGCAACTTAGCATTAGATTTTGGAGTGTCGGATAACAAGAAAAGCACCGCTCTCGAAGCACGGCTTCCCCACCGCACTCTCACAACAACGAGGGGTTGTAACCATACGGGGTGGTCCTCAGTGTGCACATCAGTCAAAACTGAGTCCGATTTGTTGTAATCGGGGACCTCCACCCTACATCCAAATTAATAAATGCCTTGCATTATTGGAATTGGATTGGAATTCAATAACTATTGATGATGTGCTGACTATATGATTCGAGTCGATATCACTTTATTATGAAACGATTCAATAGTCTTGCTGGGTTTAATCCCAAAAAACATGTCAAAAGTGAGAACCAAAAGCAAATCCATAGATGTATTTGTAAAACCTGAATAGTGGCACACTTTAAAACGTATTTGTACAAAAAAAAAAAAAAAAACTGCATACCATAACTACAAGCCAAGAGATTCCAGATTCAGCACAACTGTTGTGGGTTATCAACTGTACTTGAACTGCAGGTAGAACTTAGATTATGACTTCTTGATGTGTTTCTCGCACAAGTCTACCAGGTCTCTTTTAGATGTATTCTTTTGCCACACCTCTTCAATTCCATGGGCAGTGAGCAATTGCTTCAGTTGTGGTATTGTCAGCTTAGTGTAGTCTTCAACATTGGAATGGACATCGGTCGGCCCATTATTCCCGGAAAAAGAACCACCGTCTTCGAGATTGGGCGGCTTCGGAGAGCTAGCAAAATTCTTGGATTTTTTCCTGGATCTGGTTCCTGTACCAGTATCTTGTGCTGAATCAGCAACCATTTCAAAGTCATCATTCCTAACACGTTTGGCATTGGAACCAGTTCTTGGTCCACTTCTTTCTCCATATTTGTAGACATTCAGTTCTTGCTCGAGTTCATTAAGCCGTCCTTGAGTTTCTTGGAGCTTAACCGAGAGGGATTCAGCTCTACTATTTGCTTGTTTATGGGCTTCACGTGCACTCTCCAGTAAAGTCTCGAGTACTTCAACATTGGCCTCCCTCCGGCTGTTGTTTGACTGAAGAAGGGAGTCGACTTCGTTCTGCTTTTCCTTGAGCCTGTTTTCCAGGATTTCTATCTTTTCCGAAGCAACAGTTTCAGCCTCTCTGTACCTTTGCACTTCATTATATAAGCTCGCCCTTTGTGTCTCCAATGATTCCGCCTGCCTTTGTGTTCTCTCAATTTGGGCTAATCTTTCCATCGCCAATCGTTCGAAGTCATTTCTCTCTTTCAAAGCCGCAGCAGCCTCGGCTCTGGCTTCATCAGCCAACTCTGTTGCCCTTTTAGCGTCCTTCTCTGCTGCTTTACACCTTCCCTGCACCTCTTCAAATCTATTAAATTGACCTTCGTACTTCTGCTCTAGGTGTAGCTTTTCCTGTTCAAGAATCCTAGCTTTGTTTTCTGCAGAAAGAGCAGAAGCATTTGTACTATCTACTTTCTCGTCCAACTCCTTAAGCTGAAGTTTTAAGTTAGATGTCTCCAGATCGTAACTCTTAATTTTTGACTCCGCACCCTGAGATTTTATGGCAAATGAAACAAGTCAACAATAAATATTGATATGCAAATAGTAATCTCGTCATGTTGTCAAACCTAAATTAGACTAAAGGGAAAATATAAATTGCAGGAACTTCAATAAGATCTCACTCGGGATTTAATATCCATATATCGTGCGCCTACAAATCACTATAGATTACTTTTCAATAAATCATAATTAGAAACTTGACAATGTATAATTTCTGAGGACCGAAGAAGCCTTTACGACCCACTTAATGTCACCCACCTTTAGCTCCATACCCAGGGTCATCAAACGTTGCTCAGCTTGCTCAAGCTTTGTAGCCTTTTCCTTTATTTCTTCATCCTGGGCATATGATATTAGGTGAATTCAGGAAAACTTCATCGGCCATCGCCATAGGACGTAAACACACATAAATTATAAAAAAAATGGAGGAGCATGTTCACCTTCTGTGCGAGGGTATTAGAGTATTCTGTCCTTAGAGCAGCTTCTTTAGATTGTGATTGATAATTTGTGCGTTCTTGGATAGCAGCAGCCTTCTCCAAAGCATTTTTAGCTTCTCTAACAGCAACATCATATTTACGTTTCCACTCCTCTGCCTCCTCCAAGGCGGATTGAGCCTTCTCCTGAGTTGCTGCTAATCTTGCTTCAGCAGCTGAGGTCCTGGATCTTAGCATTGTAACTTCAGCATTAGACTGCTCTTCCTCGGCCTTATGCTTTGACAGAACCAACTCGTATTTCCTTTTCCAATCCATGGAATCCCGGCGTGCTGTGTCAAGTGCTTTGGATAAATTGGAGGATTTCTCTTCCAAAGAACTGCATTTTGCCTGCAAGTTGGTTATGCGACTCGTATATTCCTCTGCAAACCTTTTCTTGTCGTTGGTAGCATCTTCATAACGTTTCAAATATTCTGATTTATACTTCTCACTTGCTTCGAGTTGTTTGTTGAGCAAACTCATCTTGTCCTCAATGGAGCGACATTTCAAAGCAAGTGAACTCTTTTCTGTCGCTATCTGATCCATTTGCCTCCGGATGAAGTCAAGAATGGGACCTTCCACCAAACTGGACAGAATGGATGATTAGATGATTGAGAATGGATGAATTTATGTTATTGAGCATAAACGAGTTATATATACATATACGTATGTGCATAAGTCAGATGTCAGATACAAACCTTTGCTGCAGGAACTGAACTGCTTTCTGCCACTTTTCTGGTCCATGACATGTAACATCATAATTGGACAAGAGCCCATCAAGAACCTACATGAACACTAATCAATTTTTTCTAAGGATTCCTAATAATAAAATATACAGATGTTTCTATTTTCCGCGTATACCAATCCAAAAAAAAATTGTTAAATGGAAACCAAGTATCAACAACGAAGACTTGCCTTCACGACAGTGTTTATAGTCGCATCAGGAGCATGACAAGCTACTCTGAGCTCCTTCCTCATACTTTCTATGGTACTTGTACATTTAAGATAGGCCTCCCTGAAACAATCCTTTTTAAAATCCTGAGAATGGAATAAAGATGTAGCAAGTAAGAATCCAAATACATGTTGGAAAAACATAAATGATGTCGAACCCAGAGTGACATCATGAAAGATATAACTCAGCAAATTTCAAGAGCAATTTAAATATTGAAAAAGATGATTCTCCAGATTCTACTTAAAATAGAAGCCATCGCAACAAAATTAAACTTTACAAATAAGAGGCTTTGTTAATACGATCGTCATTTTTAAAAATGACGTCATGATCTTCTCTTAGCTTCCTTTTCGTCTTTCATCGAGAAAATGCCAGACAATAAAACGAGAAATATACCTCAAAAGCTTTTTTCAAAAAAGTCTGAAGACGCTTTTCATACTTGAACCTAGTTGGACCTGCTCCTACAGCTGTATCATTGAATGCCGTCATGGATTTCCGAACAGCATAATCATGTGCCTCTCTTAAGGAAGCCTACAAGAGCCCTTCATTAGTAAACAACTAAAATATGTCAAACCCGCTACTAAGCAACCACGTACTTCCTCTGGAGGCTTTGAACGATCAAAGGCTGACATGTAGACTTCAGTGGCCAATTCATATGCTCTCTGGCATTCCGCTTCCTCAACGCTCTTCACAAAGATTGGGCAGAAATAAATATTGTTGGAAAATGGAATTCAGTTTAATTAGGCAAAATCCGAAGACCTAGTTAATTCACGCTAAAGTTCCAAATCAGAGAGGTCCATAATCATTAGAGTCCTGTTTGGTTAAAGTTTCTTGCATTCTTTTGCTGATGCAAAGCATAATCAATAAATCATGTGATGGATAAATTCACTGGTATTAAGAACATGCACAATGAAGAAAGAACCGAAGGAACCAAGTAATGTTAACACATACAGGTGAGCATGAGAAGCAATTAAGGGTATACCTATTACTAACCTGCCAAGAAGAGGTTATTGTTGGCACCGCACCATTATTAAGGGCATCAAGGAATGATTGAGTAATACGAGCAAGAATGGGCCCTGTCATCACAGTTGCTCCCATTTGCTTGGGTCTTGTCCTCTCAAAAACAAATCTGATCAAAGAATCTAGCCCTGATTTGAACTCTGGCCTCAATTTATCAATCTGCATAAGGATATATTGTTACTCAAGGAAAAGAATACACATAGAGAGAAAAAAGTTGAAAGTCCAAGACAGTTTAAAGCAATTTACTTACTGGAATCTGATCAAGACTTCGAAGACTGTCCTCACTGTTTACCGGCCTCACAAGGGTGAAACATTCTCTATCCGGAAAAAGAGCTCGGATAGACTCCCGAATCTAGACAATGATTTAAGAAACAAAGATAAAAAGGCCTAATTCAAAATTTGAATTTCAAACTTAATTAAAGAAAGTGCATATTAACCAATCAAAATGTGAAGAACAAAACTAACCTCATTCTTGGCAGTAACATCTCGTCCACCGCCATGAACTGGTCTTAAAGCAAGCTCAAGGTAGTCACGTGGTGTAATTTTCCGATTGTCCTCCACAAGGTCTAGATAAAAATCCTGCATGGTAATGCATTTTCCAATTTAACAAATGGTCTAAAATGAATAAATGCCAATCAGTGAGCTATATTTGATGTTTTGCTGGACAACAGAAATATACGACAATTACTCTCTGCAATTACCCTTAGAAGCCAAACAAAAGTTGGGGAGAACTGCCCGAGTTCTGAAGCCGTACTCCTTTCCCCGGAAGCTCTAACACGAATATGCTTGGTCATCTCAGTCACAAGAGAGAGTCTATCTAGAGCAGCCTCATCAATGCCACCCATCTACGTTAGCGAACAATACAACTTGTTAACACACTCTTTCGTATATACGATGATTTTCCCTCCACAAACCCAAGAAATATATGCCACAAATTATTATTCTTAATGTGAAATCATGGATAAGGCTACCAAGGTACACTGCATTAACCTCTGACACCAATGTGGCATCGAATTAAAGCAACTTGTATAAACTTTTACCTGGTTGTATATGAACATGCTAGATAGAAGTACCGCTAGTGAGAAGATTTGTGTGCTATATGTACCCTGTAAAAATAGAAAATAAGAACAGAAAATTTTAAGTCAGGGTAAGGGTATAAACACGGTGTGTTGAACTTGCAAAATAAATTCAAGTCACAAGCATGCATATACACTTAGGCATTTTTGAAGCTCAAACGAGACTACCATTATTCAATGTTCTAGAAAGCGTTACTAGGCGGTTCTTAGGTGCTGGACTGTAAGCCTATGCCCCAACCGCATTGACTTGACAGATAACCAATGGATGAAAGGAATAAGACATCAGATAGTTGAAAAAAAAAGAAAAAAAAATAAACATAAAAAGGAACCTGACCGTTTGGTCATAAGCATCAATTCCCTCAGAATCCAAGAGTAAAAGGTTGTATTTTGTTCCATCAAGAGCAGTCCTTCTAATTGGGGCACTCCACAACCAAAGTCCTTTAGTACAAGGACGATGGGTCGATGCTACTTGAAATCCACTACTCTTTCCAAGAAGCTGCAAATACATTCTTGAACTGCTCAAAGGATGTATTTAAATAAGCTATGCAGATATTCAGAATCGTCATGCTCTAAAAATATTCTTTTGGTGGAAAAAGGTACCAATATTATTTCGTGTATAGCTACAACTGTCAAAGGGAACACGAATAACTGCCTATACTAAAAATGGGCATGCATTAATAAAATATTTATAACAGATGCTGTTTGACTGAATAAACTATAAAATATGAATTTCAATAAACAAATTAACTTCAACTAGAAGTGTCAGAGAAAGAGAGAAGCTACATGGAGTTTAAATAAAGATAAACTTGAAAGTAGAGTAAGGTCGTTTTACCACCACACACTTAAGACCCCTTATTCAGCTGAAAACAGTGTCGCAGAAATTGCTAAATAAGCAATATATGCTTTTAAGATTTGATTTAACAGTAAATTTCAAACTGAAAATTTCAAAATTTCAAAATTTCAAAAGAATTTGCACAAGGAGCTCAAGATTTTCATTGGTCTCGGAAGTTATCCAGAATGTTTAGGCCATCACATGCAGAAATACAGTAGTACACGGTGAAGTTAACATACTATGGTTTACACAGATAGGAGATCACCAAAACACTAACACGGACCACAAAATCTGCACATAAACATAAGTGGCAATGGGTGGTAAACTGGTAATGGTGAAGATAAAATGTACAAGACAAGAGGCCGAGAGGAGCTCATCTACTGTAACAAATTTAGCCAAATTCCAAAATTTCTATCAAATTTATAGTTTTAAGATTTCATTAAATAAGTCATAAACCATCAAGAAACTTGATTCACGTTCCCCCTGATTCAGAAGGCGTGACTTCACATAAATTGAGGGAGTTACACAATACGAAAGTATCAAAGATACAAAATCTAAAGCGCACACACACGAACAAGAAGAGATGGCCTCACACATTGCTCAAGCTCTTTTTGTCAGAAATTAATGATGATGATCAATTATAGCCACGGACACAAGCTAAAAAATTATTAAATCTCCACCAGAAAGAAGAGCAGAAAAAACCCTAACACGCAAATAAAGCAATGAGCAGCTGCCAGGGAACCCCGACCCGACGTAACAGAAATTAAAAAATATTTGCTCGACAATCGTCGAAGAATTAGGAAATAGAAGTACCAAGTACCTGATTTAGTATATAGCTCTTCCCCTGACGAGCGCGGCCGCATACAGAAACGATACCCAAAGGCTCATTAACTGTTTGAAGTAGATCATCCGCCTCCTGATCCATACGAAAATGCCCCTTTCCATCTGTATAGACAAAGCGTATCGGCTTCGCTGGTCCCATAGAATTAGATGGTGCAGCCGGAAGCGGAGTAGGCGGAGATGCCGCAGCGCTCGGAGATTCTGTGGATTCCCCTCGATTGAAAAATTTCATCATTTTTACAGGAAATTCAATTCAGCTGTCTGTCGGGCACCGGCCTCCGGCGTCGCCAGATGAGCAAGAGAAAGTTGTAAGCTTTTGAAATAGAGTGGGAAAAATCAAGGCAGGAAGATGAAGAAGAACACCCTTTTACGATGAGGGCGTGGCTTCTCAATTTCTCATTTTATATGTGGGCCACTCCGAAAAGAATTGTTTAGTTTGACGTGACAGGTAGGCCAGTGTTTAACACTTTTGCGCGGATTCACTGAACGGCCAATTCTGCAGTGTTATGAGGGCACTGCACACAATATAATTCTTTTCTCACTGTATACTCCACAAATCCATGTGGAGGGTAGGGTGTCCTAAATTATTGCCGGTATCGGGTTATCTGGACTTGACTCGATATCTGTCGGGTAGCGGATATTTATTTTCAGACCTGAAAATTTTCGGGTCTGGACCAAAAACTTGATGCGTGCAAAGTGTATACGGATAAATTATAATACAATGGTAGTGAGCAAGGGGCATGATCTACGAGGAGCAAAGTCTTAAGGCATATTTTTCGCGAGTGCTTTTGATTCTATTTGTACTTATAAGCACCTTTTAAAATAAAATGATTATTTTGCGTAATACAAGTACTAGTGTTTGTGTTTTTTTTAATAACTTCTCTCTTCTTAAAAATAAGCACCTCATTGGATGCTTTTTTCCTACTAAAAAAAGCATGACATTTTTGTAATAATATCGAAATAAAAATATATTTTCTTACAAAATAAACTCTACTCATCAATTCTATTCCTCATTCACAAATCGAGTGGCAGAGCGGGAATTCACGACAAATAATCAATGGAACTTATAAGCAGTAAAACTCAGAACGAAAAAACAGATCTGACTGAAGTCTTAGAATCGTCTTTGCGTCCGTATTAAGCAAAACGATGAATTCTCAGTCTCTCAATCTAATTTGGGAGAGTGGACTGAAACCCAAAAAAATTCATCGAGAGTGGACTGAAATAGATACGGTTATTTTAGTAAATGCATATTAAGTTTGTTACTTATAATAAAATTAAAATTTAAATGTTTATTTGTAAGCACTTGCGCAAAACATCATAAATTTTAAAAATAAGAAGAAGTACTAGAAAAGGTGGTAATATTTCTGCGCAAAACAGGCCTTTAACATATTTCGGTCAGTCAATTTTCCCCAATGTAGCAAAAAATTCAGGAATGCATATCTTTTAAACTACTGATCAAAATGAGGTGAAACCAATTTCATTGGAAAGCTAAGAGGATGAGGTTCAATAGCTATGAGACAATTAGTTAAAATTGCAATAGAACAAGAGATACGACAGTGTTTGGAGAGGTGATCCAAGGTTGCAGTATTTTACCTAACTAACATGCTGCAATCTTAACTTCAACCTTATTTATCATACATCTTTCATCCAATCAACCACCAAACTCATGTATAGTTGGGCCTCTTCCGAGGTATATCAGCTACTCTACCAATCACATGGGGCATTTTAGCTTCACAGCCTCACCTCCTTCAAATGAAAGAGAAGATAAGATCTAGACATGAACGTGTTTGGTTGGTCTCTGGCACTTAAAGCTAGGGGTCCGCCTCCAAGAGCGAAGGTGTGATAATATGCTTGGTGTCCTATCCCGGACTTGAACATATTTGTTAGAAAACAATTGTTTTCGAGTTTCGGGTATCAGAAACCCAAAAATCAAATCCAATTTTTGAAGAAGATTGCTGACCCTCAAACACTAGCTCCTTTCTGCTAGATTTGATATCAGTCCCGAAGTACGATTTAGGGTATAAGACTCCACCTCCGCCTTGTCAGGTGAGAAGAGTGCATTTACAATAATGGGTATGGAGGAGAAGAGGAGTAGGAAGAGCACTAGCTGGGTTGCAGGTTTGACGGTGGTCTCGACTTGTGAAGGTGGCTGGATTCTGAAGAAAATTTCAAGTTTCAACTCAAAGGGATAGTCAACATTGCAGTTTGGCCTCTGCCGGGAGAAGTCCAATTGGAAAACCAAATTTCATCAGTTCATCGTGAGTTGCAGATTTTTTTAAAGCCCATACCGGGTATCGGATATTTCCTGTACCCTATACCCGACGGATTCGGATATCGGATACCCGAACCTAGGTACGAGTAGTATTTTGTAATACCTTAAAGTTCGGGCTTGAGTTTGGGTTTGGATTTTGGGTCCTGGTCCCGTTTGTGCACCCCAACTGAAAAGTGAAGAGATTGGAGGGCAACTTAGTAAATCCATCGAGGATGTGGAAACAGTTTGGAAAGTAAGCAATGGTAAGTCGTAACCAGAGTACCAGACTCATTTCATTACTTAGCCTGATCCGGTGGTTCATTCCAAGGGCATACACAGCCCATATTAGAGCAGAAAATTCGGTTTGGACCGGACCGGACCAAACCGCGTGTGGTCCGAACCGTGCATCGCGGTTCGGCACGGTTTCGGACTGCACAGGCCGTGGTTTCACGGTCCTGTTGACTGCGAAACTGCGGTCTGAAATCCGGCCCGATCCGGGTCGTTTATTTTTTAAAATTGAAATGATATTTAAAAAAGAATTTAAATTATATTAAAATTCTAAAAATATTTTAGAAATAAGAAAATTATTACAAAATACTTAGAAGTTTTGAAAAATTTACATAAAAATCAAATATTTTCTTCGTTAACAAAATTCGCAGTTCTCCCATTTTCCCGCTTTCAATCTCGGATGCAAGATAAAACTTTTACTATTTTGGGTATCAAGCACCTTCTTCTGTCGGTCACAATGAGTTTGGCGTGCTAAACGTCGACTCAGATGATATGGAAGACGTTGGAGTAGTTAGCAAATCGCGAGCTAAAATCGAAAACATCGAGAACTCCATCGAACGAGGACTCCACTACTTCAAGATGTCAAAAGGCAACTTCTTGAGTCGAAATGTCGGAGCTTGAAGTTATTGTTGCAGTTCGTTTCCAAGTACTATAGATTGTGACGATTGTAATGGTTATATCTCGGACGTCATTGCCTGACTATCTACACCTGGTCCTTTGCCATTGGGATCAAACATGTCATCCCCCGATGATTGAGTCTCATCGTAATTTTCTTCTTCAACACTTGTCACTCCTTGACCTAACATTTGATCATACTTATTGAACACTAGTTGCAAAGTTAGTTGAACTTCTTGAAATTGATTCTTATAATCCATCTTTACAATCGACCCAATGGAAGCAAGACCCTTTGACGAACCAATTATCTTTCTAGTAGAATCTAAAATCATAGCATAACATAAATAATACTCATTGAATTTAGCAATCATTTGTTGAACAATAGAATGAAGATCTTCATCGTTAAGGTTAGAATATAGTGTTGACAATTTGATCAATATGAAATAAAACTTCATTAGAAATTGGATAATATGTTTCACTTAATTCTTTAGTTGCATCATAAAATAGTTTCAAAAACATGGAAAATTTGATAAGTAATTCCCATACATAATCATACATATGATCACCGGTCTGAGTGGAAATAAATGTAGAAAATAGAACTTGACATTGAATAACATTTACTAACATTTTGTAAGTGGAGTTCCATCTTATAGGCATAACAATATTCAATTTTTTTGGAGGCATATCACATACTTCACATATTCTTTAAAATTCAAATATTCTATTGTTTGAAGCTCTAATCCAAGTAATGAAAGACCTAACCTTTTCAAGAGAAGGTTTTAATTTATCTATACCACTTTGAACAATAAGATTTATAACATGACAAGTACACCTTTGATTAATAAGTTTAGTCTATATTGGTTCAACAAATCTGCATTAAATTTTTTATGCAAGAGTATTAGCAGAATCATTATCTATAGTCAAAAAAATAATTTTATCTCTAATTTCATACTCTACTAGTTTATCAATAACACCATCATATATATCATCCGCACTATGTTTAGAAATTAATTTCATACCAATTATTTTCTTTTTAATTGTCCAATTCACATCTATATAATGTGCAACTACACTTAAA
>JAOYMZ010084822.1:0-26857 GCA_025802335.1 Pinguicula primuliflora
TTTCCAAACCGGTATGGGACAAGGAGTGTTTTTCCTTCTTCACAATACAAGCCTTTTTCCAAGGCATTTCTCCTACAGTAAGAACTGAATCATCGCTCTCTGGGACCATCGCATTCCTTAGAGAACGGACGTGGTCGCCATGTTCGAAAGCCTTCCGAATGCCCGTGTGATACATCCTGATGGCCATAAGGAGTAAAGCATCATCGACAAGCCGCTCTTGAAAAATCTCCATATTTCTGGTTCATCCAAATCGTCGAGCATGTTATGGCGAATAGGTCCTGCGAAACAACATGAGCATATGAAGATGAAATATGGTTAGTGGTCCGATACCTTCACCGGGGCCATAAGGAAGAACGGGAGTGGCAAGTGTGGTGGGAGAGCCATCCATAGGCATGTATTCGTGGGGCAATCACGCAAGGTATGTTGTAAATCCTCCACTCTACGGCAATACTGGCAAGCGGGACAATCCGTGATCCTCCTTGTATGTCGTATAACATTTGTCCATAGGCATCTGTGTGTAGTCTTCCACATGAATATTTTAATTGGCTTCGGGACACACATTCCCCAAATATAACTCCAGACTTCTTTTTAGGTTGGAGGGTTTAGTTTCAACAGTGGAAAAACCTGTATGTATATAAGAGAATAAAACCCTAATACAGGACTATTTTTTGTGATCAAAACTAAAATTCCAATGGATTCTAAAATTTCAAAACTCTAAAACCAGACTTTTTTTTAAAACCAATCATAGATTTTGAAGTAGGTGGAAAAAAATAAAACGTAAGAAAAAAATAGGTTTATAATATTAACAAGAGTTTGTGTACGAGTTTTAATGTACCGAACCTGGTACAACAATATTTTTCGACAACTTCGGGTTACCCCAAAAAAATTCTTCAATGTTTTCAGAATGCTTTTGTCAAAATCTTCTAAAAACTGATGATAGATTTTAATGTCGGAGGTAGAATGATACAGCTTAGGGCTTGCTCTTTAAAAACAAATTTTAGAGTTTTCATTTTTCTAATTGTTGAAGGCGTTGAAAACAAATTTTATAATCCTTTCCCGAAAATTTCCAATACAAGTATTACAAAAATAATAACAGATTTTTTTCGACGATCGAAAATGGCCGAAAATGTGAGCATACCCAACCAGGTACGGCCACATACCGCAATCCCCCCATAGAGATATAAGTCCTTTATAGTATAGTATTTAAAAGCTTATTCGAAAGTCAGTAGATTAAAATTTGTTTTGTGGTCGTTGCAATAGCAACATAGATTCTAAAATTGGTAAAAAAAAATCCAATACCTAATATTTCATCAAAATTAAAATACGGCACCAAGTAATCAGATAAACTTACCGTAATTTAATTTTCCGATCCACTAGAAAAAAAACAAATTTCTATTCCATTAAGTCTCCGGAAGCAACTACATCGCCATCACTCGTCTGGCATCATCGCGTCGTCTACGCTTCCTTCGTAAGGCCAGCTGTCGTAGTCAGAAAAATGAGTGCCAAGACACGGGAAACACTCTTGACCAATCAATGCGTGACGCGTGATTCCTTCTTCTAAATTTAATTTTTAAAAGTGATGAAATAAATCAATCCCAGTTCGTCGGTGACCGAAATCAGGTTTTTTTTCAGGAGAAATGTTTTTTTTTCAGGCCAGCCTTTTTCACAATTAATTATATTATATATCTTTAGAGTCAATTTTTGTATTTACTCTGCCAAAAAATTATGTCATGCCACGTTAAAGATTTCAGAGCGATTCCGCATTGAAGGTTTCAACACAATTCCGCATTGAAGCCTTCAGCGCGGAATCCTTAATTCGTAATTAAGGACTTCACGCTGAAGGCATCAACGCAAATTAATATCCACGCTGAAGGCTTCAGTACGGTGAATTTCCCGCGCAACGTCGGGAGCGTGGAAAATTACAATTGAGGTCGCACTGAAGGCTTCAGCGCGATCTCTAATATAAATTGATCCTCATGCTCCCACTTTTTACCACCACAACACAAATTTCCTATCTTCTTCCATTTGCAAAGATGAGCGTTTGCAACGGTATCGAATTGGGCAGAGCTTGTCTAGCGCAAGATAATTTATATATATAGTTAAATATTTTTAATTTAACAATGTATATTTGCAAATATTTTGGAATTAAGTTCATGTATATTTTTCTATTTAATTTATTAATTATCATTATTTAATTTATGTATTTTTCTTATTATTACAATATTTATTTTAGATATCAATATGAGTTATAGTCAGGATTAGAGTCAGCGTTCCGATCTTTATCGCCCTGATTCTCAGGATGTTATCATAGATTTAGAGAGTCATAGAAGTACACGTATTTTAAGGGATGAAATAGATATTGACGTTACAGTATCCTGCAGACATCACAATCTCAGGATCCGTAAGCTTAATTTGCATCAGCGGGTTATTAACTATATATTGGACGCTTGGTTTTGGGGGTACATCCACATCACAAGGCATTTATGAACCCTAGTGTTGGTGATGAATTGTTCGGTTTATACGGATTGATCAGTGAACCCTAGTTCGGTTTCTGTGCTTATGATTTGTTCGATTTATGGGTTTATGAAATGTTCTTCTTTTTTACTTTATGGAACGTCCTTCATTTTTGAACTGATTCTCAAATTATGTGCTTACGAAATATGCTTGGTTTATGTGCTTATGAAATGTGCTGACTTTTTTCTTATGAAATGGTCTAGGTTTTTGTGCTTATGTTCGGTTTCATGGTTTTTGCAATGTGATTCATTTTTTCTTATGAAATGTTTCTGAGTTTTTGCAATGTGATTCATTTTTCTTATAATTCGGATGTTATGTTTTTATAAAATGTTATGTTTTATGAATTGTTCTGGGTTTTTATATGAAATGGTCTGGGTTTTTACTGATGAAATGGTTCGGGTTTTTACTTGCAGATGAAGCGTGGCGGCTATAAGATGCCCAGAATTGACACAAGGAGATCGAAGACAACAGACGCCCAAAATGCTTCTGTAGGTGAGACAAGTCCTATGGACATCTCTCAGAATTCCCCCACAGAGGTTCGGGTTGTGTCTCCGTTTGTTCGGGGAAGGCGGTCAAGACCAAACACTGGAAGTGAAACCAATTTGTTGGATATTCGTGATGAGTATGCGGCAACGAATGAAGATGATTCTGATGAAGAACAGCAAGGTGAAAGCCCTAACAAACCACCAACTAGAAATATTAATAGCACCCGTGAAGGAGGCAGTGGTGGCAAGCGTACGGGAAGGAAAAAAGTATGGCTGCAGACTGAAGAACAAGCTCTTATAGAGGTTGCAAAGGAACATGTACAGGTGGGGATGCTCCGCCAAGGTGGCTTCAAACCTGATTTTCTGGATGTATGTGATGAAAGGATAGCGAATAAGGTCTGAGAGAGTACAATTCGAGTTGTTCCACATGCGAAGTCTAAAATGCATGTGTGGAAGAAGATGTATGATCTTTTATCTGACTTCGCGTGCATGAGTAGGGTATCCATGGACCCAACAACACATCAGGTTGTTGTCGAAGATGAAGTGATCCGGACAAGTATAGTGAGGGTAAGTTTAAATCTGATTTCTGCTATTTTTGGTACTTGTGATATTAAATCTGATTTTGTGGTTTTTGTAGACTAATCTAGACTACAAACTGCTGCGGGGTAAACCCTTTCCCTATTATGAAGATTGGTGTGAGATTTTCGATAAGGACATAGCCACTGGAGGACTTGCACGAGACGGTGGGGATATAGAAGAAACTGAGAGTTCAGACACAGTTGATGATGAAGATGACATTGGTGGGAGTGAAGATGACATTGGTGGGAGTGACTAATGTTATTCCTAGGCCACGTGGGAGGAAAGGAAAAAGGCCCATGCCGTCACAGGGTTTGCAAGATGAGAAGATGAGCTGCTATACAAAAATAGCATCATACCTTTTTAGTTCGTGGTACTACCCCACGAATAGATTTAGCTCGTAAATTGATGAATCAGTTGAGGCCCTACAAGCCGTTCAATGCCTAGACAAGAACAGTTATTGTGTCTCACCTCTCGACCATGAATCTGCCCGACAAATGTGGGAGATTCTAGAAGATTAAGTGCATGAAGAATGATTTATGTACTTGGTGGATAAGATTAATGAGAAAGTGACAATCAAATAATCGACGCCCAAATGAAACTTTGTTCTTGGTGACTTTGAAACTTGTTTATTTCTAACTTTGCTCTAGGTGACTTTGGGTTTCGTTTTGATTTGCCATACGTAATGTTTTGGATGAATATGTTAGGCAAGTGTTGATCCACTCTGTTTGCTGTTATGTTTTGGCAGTGAAGAATGACTTTGTTTAATTTTAACTTGTGTTTGACCGTGAAGAATGACTTTGGGTTCTGATTGATACATTTTTCTGTGTTAAGCTCCACTTGTGTTTGTTTACATGGTCTGATTTGTCGCAGTATTGATATGGTGCGTTTAAAACTCAAATACACATGATGAGCATTTATCATTCATTTAACTGTTATGTCTATCGTAATTAAATGGAAAGTAAACACTCGGGACCTTAACTATCTCAATCAAAATTAAACAACAAAACGAGTTTACTACGTATGATGATGATACCATTAACGTTCGTAATCCGAATCAAATGCGAGTTCATAAGTCTGCAGTAAACGAACCTTTAAAGATAAGGAAATGTTTGAACGCGGTGATGAAAAAACTGTCACACGTTGATTTCGGTCTACAAATATTGCAATTCAAGAATTATTACACAATACAAGTCGAAGAATTTTTTTTTCAAATATGGTATCAGAGCAGGAAAATCCTAAATCGTCGCCGCTGTCGAGATGGCCGAAAATGCCACAGATGAGGTGGCTGGACGTTTTGGCCTCCAGTTGACCGAGGTAATGAAAAATCAAAAGACAAATGTTCCAGATCTCTCTCTGGATTCCACAAAACTAGAAAAATCCGATTCAGAAGTGGTTATCCACATCAAATTAGACCATCATAACTACATCAATTGGGAGCAGGCGATGGAAATTGGGATTGGAGGAGGTGGGTGCATGAAATTTCTCACTAGAAATCCTTGACCACCCGCTCCGGAGGATCCATAATACTATGACTGACATAAGGCCTTATTGTTTTTGGACGGGTTACAAAAAATATCGACAAGTCCATACGACATAAATATATTCACTTCTCGACAATCCATGAGTCGTGGAAATATCTTGCATAAACATTTCTTGCTGGAGAAGATAGCTTGCAGATCTTTGAATTAGTGATGAAAGTTGATAGATTGAATCAATGGACCGGTAGTATTGAAGGGTACTATGATGAAAGCACGGATCTATGGATGAAAATTGATAGAAGATGTCCCAATCCGACGAAATGTGCAGATAATATTGTTGCTTACAACAAATTCCAAACGATATTTACAAAATTAATATTCAATCTACTCAAATAGAATAATGGTAATTGAATTTGAAATTCAAATTGAAACCGACTCAAATCGAATTTAGGATATAAGTTTACATGAAATGGAATGGAAACGATAACTGGCCTCGGATCAAATATTTTGTTCGGTACACTTGCAACAAAAACTATCTTGGATTGTCGAATTTGATTTGAGGGTCATCTACATCATTGGCTTGGTGTCACCAGCCCAGGAATATATCATTATTTGTGGGCTTCGTTTGGACAGTGCAGTTCACTATACAACACCTGGGCCCAATTAATGGCCCTTTTAGACCACTATGTCGCATTAAATGAATATCCAATGAAAATTAAATGGTCCTCGCACTACATAAGTATTACCCCGATTCGGAGTTACATAACATAATTCGAATCAAATCCCAAAACATCACAAACATAACAGAAGGTCCTACAATCTCCTTCATTTCACAGTTTTCAAGTTCACAAGCAAAAAGGTAATCCTCATGTCATCTCCTTCAAACCTTGTCGATGTCTTGGTTCTGTAGCTCTGCAACGATTAAACACGAAACACACACGAAACACACACGAAACACACACGTAAACTTAAAAAACTCAGTAGGTAATCTGACACTAGAGGTGTACCAAACCCTTCATATAGTAAGCCCAAAATTACAAAGATTTATGAATACTTATCCAAAAAAAAAAAAAAGATTTATGAATGTACGATTTAATAACATTTAATTTAACTCTTCTCACTGGTCTAGTCTATGAATTCTTGATGCAATTAGGCATATAACTCTGGTCCATTCTTTATTTATCTTCACATCCGAACAGTAATCATGCAAATATATCCACTTCACTCAAACGTGCAGCCATGTGAATTCAATAAATAGCAGGAACGCAGTAAGGCTTAGGAAACAATTGCAACTCATTTACATTCAACCACGAGTACAAAAAATTCAGCCGAAGAATGATATATCATACTAAATTTTAACACAAAAAATACACTAAAAATGTGTTGCTAGCATTTGGTTAGCACATAGGTTGACCCACACAATCATATCATCCAATCAAATGTTATCAACATACTTTTAGTGTACTTTTGGTGCAAAAATTTAGTGGTATAGAATTTATCAATTCAGCCATCACATATTGCTCACATTCTCAATCTCGGACTCATCAATTAGCCACACAGACTCCCCTTTGCCTCATAGGCTTCTCAACTGGCCACACAGGCCATAATCCCCTTATGTCTCCCTACACAAATAAACAATATCACATTTTACTCTATTTCACCCGAAAATGCCACACATGCTTCCGCCCCTTATATCTCTCCTCACACATTCATCACAATGAAGTTTCAACCATCCTAACTCATGAATCCACATCCACGCATATAAACATTTTATTTCTTCCAAATGATGCTCGTACTTGAGTAAATAAGCAATATGAATGCAATAAGATGAATGTATTCAGTGCATGCATTTTATTGAAAGACATTTTTGTTGCTAAGGTTTTTTACAGAATTCTGGGACAATGCAAGGCTGGTCAAGGGACTCAATGCTACTTTCGTGTCACTGGCCCCTAAGAATCCCAACCCTAAGCACATATGTGACTTTAGACCAATCTCTATAGTCAATAGTCTATACAAAACCTTGTCAATAGTCTGTGCATGTTTCAAATGCAGCGGGGGCCGCGGCAAGGGTGTTAATTATCACCCATGCCTTTTGCAATTGCAGCAGAATGCCTCAATACCTTGTTGACTAGAGAAATACGATGTAAACAGCTGAAAAGATATGAGATAGGCAGAAAGCTATGAAAATCTCGCATCGACAGTATGTTGATGGCACAATTATTTTTTAGAATGGTTCACATGATGATAAACGCACGATCAGACGAGTTTTGCAAATATTTGAGGTTGCATCAGAGTTGAAGGTAAACTATAACAAGAGCAAACTGTATTCGGTCAATCGGAGACACTCTGAATCTATTTCCCATGCCACTACATTGAGTTGCAGAGCAGAGGTTGCCTCATTTAAATATCTTGGAGTCTCGGTTGGATCTAACCCTCGAAAGCTAGAGACATGGAAGCCTATAGTCCGCATCATTGAAAGGAGATTCACAGGGTGGGAGAACAAATATATCTCATATGGTGGACGAAAAGTTTTAATCAAGTCAGTTTTAACTAATATCTTGCTATTCTATTTCTCTATTTACCGAGCTCCTAATGTGGTTCTGTTGAAAATTACAAGACTCCTACGGAATTTTTTTGGGGAGAAAGGGTGGAAGGGGCTAGACGAATAAGTTGGAAAAGCTGGAAACATGTATGTTATCCACAAGGGTGAGGGGGGTTAGGGGTCAAAGCTTGAAAGAGTTCGAAGAGGCTCTATTAGCCAAGTGGGGACTCTGAATGCTATTATTTGATGACTCTTACACTTTGATTAAGGCTCTGGACAGTGCATATGGAGACTTATACCAATCTAGACATATGTTATTTTCCATTGAGTTCACGCCTAGAAAGCCTTCGATCTGGTGGAGTGATTTGAGATTGAAAATTCTAACTAGGGCATGGTTTGCTCAGAAATTCATTAGAACACAGGGCAAGGGAGATGAAACATTTTTTTAGCGGGACAATTGGTTTGGAGCATCCTGTTTCCAGGAAAAATACCTAGAAGTATTTGTTGTGGCTGGAGACAAGGATGCAACCGTGGCACAGACAGGCATTTATATTGATCACTGGAATTGGTGGTGGTTGTGGGAAGGTGTGTGCAGTGATATAGAAATTCAGAAATTAGCTAACTTGATTAATGATTTAGAGCAAGCTCCTGCTCCAACAATAGAGGTGGATAGATGGTCATGGTATGATGCTACTGCTACGCACTATTCTACTAAGCAAGAATATAGTGCAATCGTGCAGTTCAATTGACAGAATCATTCAATACTAACAATGCAGAACATGCATGGAACTCTATTGTACCTTCCCAAATCAATTTCGTCACATGGCGTCTTCTGCATCGCAGTGGGAAGGCCCTCAAATGCGTGGAGTGCAGCTTCCTGCGGTATCTTTACCCCTCTGCGAAACAAATCCTGATACAGAACACCATCTATTTGAAGCTTGCCCAGTCACGATGCATTTTTGGAAAACAAGATCTGGAAGTAAAGGAATGAAAATAATTTCATGGAAACTGGGATGGCGACGAAATCATGGAAAAATTAAGGTCCAAACATGACTTATCTTTCGAGATAGGAACTTGGTCCCCTCTGCCTCAGTTTATAGCGATTGGAGTCAACTGCAACATCTATGTGTTCCAAGCCGGGGGAATCTGCCGGTCAATTGATGACGAAGACCAGGACCGGGATGAATTGCGCAATATGAAGAACTCGACAGCGGGAGGTCGATATGACGGAATAAGCAAATTGGACTCAAAATAGGTGTTTGGGCCATACAGTAAATGGCTCAAAATGTACACTGAAAGTTGCAATAAATAAAATCATTACTTATCTCCTAGCTTCTGACCAACCCCCTTTGGGCAATCAGCTTCCGACGAACCTCCGCCTCCTAGTCTCCTACATAAATCTTAATCTCTCTGGTTTTATGGATATACAAATCTTAGCTTGGAACGCTCAGGCCGTTAGTAACCCCCAAACTGTCTGTGTTCTACGGGACATTCTTAAATTTCATAAGGTTGATTTGGTCTTCCTCTTCGAACCAAGAATAAGTGGATTTGAAGCTACTAGGATTATTAATAGTATTGGTGGTGGATTTGAAGCTACTAGGATTATTAATAGTATTGGCGGTGGATTTTCCAACTCCTTTCGCATTGAAGCGTAAGGATTCTCGGGGCATCTAGATGTTATGGAGGGACCCTTTAACAGTCAATATCTTGAAATATACCTGGCAGTATGTTCATGCTACGGTATCTCTACCAAGATCAGCTACTTCCTGTGCTACCGCAGTTTATGGATCCCCAAATCCCAAGATTCGGTGCTCATTGTGGGGTGAACTCTCGTTATTGGCCGATCTTACTACCCAGCCGTGGATATTAGCAGGAGATTTTAATGCTTTTCTGTCCTATAATGACAAGACTGGAGGAAAGTACTCCGAGGGGTGTCGTCAATTCAGGAATTGGGTGGACTATTCTGAGCTCAGTCCCGTTGGTTACACCGGATCTCGTTTCACCTGGAGGCGTGGCACATGCCATGAGCGCATTGATTGGGTGTTTGCTAATACTGCGTACTTTAACTTGTTCGAAGAATGCAGAGTATCACATCAAACCAGAATCTGCTCTGATCATTCCCTTATCCTGATTCAAGCGGGTTCAAGAATAAAGCCGCAACCAGCAACTACTCATTTCAGGTATATGAAGGCGTGGGAGACCCATAGTCATTGGCAGAATTGGCTTACAGACCACTGGAATTTAGAGCTGCTTCTGACCGAAAGCCTCTAAGACCTTTTGAGAGCTATTCCAGATTGGAAGTTTAACCACTTTGGAGATATGTTTCGGATTAAGAGACAATTATCTAGCCGAATTCAAGGGCTTCAGAGGGCCATTGCAGATCAGCCTTCGATGTATCTTCGTAATCTGGAGGTCGAACTTTTGAGTGAGCTTGAAGAGATTCTCACCCGTGAAGAACTATTAAAGAGACAGAACGCACGCTGCAGTTGGGTTACATTGAGCGACCGGTGCACATCTTATTTGCATTCATTGCATAAGACAAAGACTAAAGCTCCCGGGAGACAATGCATTCAGTTGCCTGATTCTTCATGGTGTTCTGATAGGAATGTGTTGGTTCACGAAGTTACAGAGTATTATAAGAGTGTTTTTGCTGCACAGCCGACCCAGACTCAAGGGCCCCCAAACTATCCTATTAAAGGGAAATTTCCTCCTATCTCGAGCCCCTATCTTGCTCAACTGAACCAGGGTGTAGTCCAACAGGAGATTTAACAGGCACTATTTGACCAGGATCCTGGCAAAGTTGCTGGTCTTGACGGCTTCTCGGTAGGTTTTTTTCAACACAACTGGGATATTCTTGCCCCTTCCTTAATCAATTCTGTGGTGCAAGTTTTTGTGACAGGGGTGGTTCCGGAAGATGCTAACAAAGGAATGGTGTCACTTATTCCTAAACTCACTAAACCAGAAGCGTTTGGGCATTACGGGCCAATAAGCCTGATCAACATCTCTATCAAAGTCATCACAAAATTGATTGCAGATCGCTTCAAACCTGTGATGCCTCTATTAATCTCTCCTCATCAATCCAGCTTCATACATGGTCGCTCCATCAGTGAGAATATTATCATTGTCCAGGAAGCTATTCATTCCATGAGGACTGGGAAAGGAAGAACTGCGTATATGGCGATCAAAATAGACTTGGCTAAGGCGTTTGATAAGGTTGAATGGCATTAGTGATACTCTAAAGGATGCTGGCTTCCCCTCTATGCTCATCACAGTGATTATGTCTATGTTGGAAACCAGTGCTACTCAAATCATATGGGAGGGATTACGAGGCTCTGAATTCTAGCCGAGGAGAGGTGTTCGACAGGGAGACCCCATTTCCCCCTATTTGTTCGTTTTGTGCATGGAGAGGCTTTCTCAGGGTATTCATGTTGCTGAAGAACTGGGACTCTGGAAACCTCTTACGTTCGGGAAGACAAAATGGCCCCTATTGCATCTACTGTTCGTTGACGACCTAATCTTATTTTCAGAATGCTCGACACAGCAAGCTCTCATTATCCGTAGGATTCTTGATGTGTTCTCAACTTCATCTGGCCAATCTGTCAATACCAGTAAATCCATCTTTTGGACTCCTCCCACAACGGATTCGAGTGTCGCTGCTGCTGTTGGGGATATTCTAGGCATCAAGCAGGTCAATGACTTGGGTATATACTTGGGTGTTCCTATCCTCCACGGCAGAGTCTCCAAGGACACACATGCCAAATCTCTGCTGAAAATTAGGAAAATAACAGCACACTGGACACACCGGCGTATCTCACTGTCGGGGAAATTAGACCTTTGCAAGACTGTCCTGAGTGCCATTCCCCTTTATCACATGCAATCATCAACCATCCCCATTGCCACAGGTCTAGAGATGGATCGTATCATCCGCCGCTTCCTTTGGGGAGGAGACCCTGACCAACGTGCCCCCTCCCTAGTTAGCTGGGACACTGTCTACTTACCGAAAGCACGTGGAGGCTTAGGTCTTCGCAAGACAAAGGAGGCAAACCAAATCCTAATGCTAAAACTTGCATGGAAACTATTTTCAGGGAAGGATAAAATGTGGGCATCTATATTCCGGGTTAAATACAGCAAGGGGCCAAGGGGTTCACAGGTGCTTCAACTCAATCGGAAAGGTTCCCACCTTTGGACTTGTTTGTCCAAGTGTCTAGCTACCATTAGAGAGCACTCTACATGGCTAGTTGCACTGGGGACCATATTTGATTTTGGGTCGATACCTGGTGGCCCTTCACAATCCCTCTGCTTATGGTTTCATTGGTTCACCAGAATAACTCAGACTTGGCACTAACGGTAAATGATTTTGTGGACTCTGTAGGGAATTGGGATATGATCAGATGTAGAAGCCTGTTTGTCACTTATGGGCCTTTAAGTGAAATGGGCTGTGGCCCAGTTGATCCAGCGTATAAGAAGTCTGGACTAGGGCTTGTTCCAGACTCAACACTCTGATCGATCTTTATATTACTCTTGGAGATTCAGCTGCGCAGCCCTTCTCTTTGAAGCTTCCGAGCATTACACTCACAGGCTTTGTTGCTACAAAATTCTTGCAGAAGTGTGATTCTGATTGGAAGTCTTTGTGCGTAAGAATATCTCGAGGACTCCAGCGAGCCTGTGGGAAAATCAAGATCTAGAGACCTTGTGTATGATTCCGAAGTGTTTCGGTTTGTTTATCATTTACATTGTTTTTGAACGGTGTAATCGTGGTTCTCTAGTGGATTTTGCAGGCTGGGTTCGCACCTCAATGTGGAGTAGGAATTTGACGATAGATCTATTGATCTTGAAAATTCCGAACCATGATAAAATCTTGTGTTCGTATTTTTGTTCCTTTTGTTATCAGCTTACAGATCTTAAAACAGACAGTTAAGAAACTTGCTCAATCATTTAGCTTAACGACGAAACTACAACAAGTGGTGGAGATCTGCGGAGGCATCATCGGTACCTCATATCAAAAATTTTTATCTGTTTCTTGCTACATCTTTGTGGTTTGATTGAGTAATTGTCTGATCTTGTGAATATATCTGTTATATGTCCGACTTTGAACTTGCAAATTTTGAAAAATATATTACTGGGATAGTTGTTTCTGAAGTAGTTAAATCTGAGCTTGATTTGCAAATGGCTATTGAAAAAAAATCTGTGCATGCTTCGAATGGGGGTTGGTTGTATACCAAACCACATTTATTTGATGGTTCGAATTATGGTTATTGGAAGTCTTTGATGAGTACTTTCTTTCAGCAGGATTTAAAACTATATGACTGCATTTTTCTTGGAAAAGGGCTTGTAGATGACATGTTTAGTGAACCTAGAACGGATGAAAAGGTTGAGTCAATAGAGCTGAATGCAAGATGCCTGAATATTCTTAATTGTGCCCTATCTGCTAGTGAGTACAATAAAGTGTCTGGGTGTAAGTCAGCCTTTGAAATGTGGAAGAAACTAGAACTGATTTATGAAGGGAACTCTAGAGTGAAAAAGAGCAAACTGAATATTGTTATGCATGAGTTTGAAACTTTTATTATGCTACCAAATGAGTCAATTGCTGATCTACAACAGAGGTTTTCTCTTCTTTGCAATAAAATAGAACTTTTGGGGGAACATCTTTCTTCAGAAGAAAAGAATTTCAAAGTCTTGAGGAGTTTGAATGGAAACTGGATTCCTATTAGAGCAACATTAGAGGAGACTAGGGATCTTGAGAAAATTTCTGTAGATGAACTTTTTGGTGCCTTACTAACTCAAGAAAACGGTCTTAGTGCTAGAAAACAGCTTGTTGATACATTTGTTGCTCTTAATTGTTCTTTGAATACTAAAACTTCCTCTGTGAAATCTAGTAAGCATATGAAGCATGTAAGAGGAAAGAAACCTGTGTTGTCTGATACGTCTGATAGTGAATCTGATTCTGATTCCTCTACTGATTTCTCTGAAAAGAGTATGTTATGCTTGCAAAAAAACTAAGCTCTTTCTTCAAGAACAGTAATCAAAAGAAAGGAAAGGCTAGTACAAGCAACAAGGAAGTGACCTGCTTCAAATGTAAGAAGCTGGGACATTATAGAAACAATTGTCCTCTTTTGCAGGAAAATGAGAAGAAAAAGGACTCTGAAATCAAAGAAAGGAAAGATGAGTCAAGCAAATCGAAGAGAATAGTCCTGTAGAGCTTACTTGAAGAGGATTCATCTGACTCTGAGTCTTGCGGATTTGCAAGATATAGTGAAAAGGATAATGTTGCAGTGACAATTCATTTGGATTCAGATTTTGATTCTAGTTCCAGTCATGAAGGACTGATGGCTAATGGTGATTCAAACTCTTGCAGTGAGGTTAGCTCTACTCACTCTACTGATAAGGATAATATGTTAGCTTAGAGTCTGTGCTTTCTTACTGATAAACCTAGGATGTTAGAAAGAAAATGAAAGTCCTTAAAAATTCAGCATTAGGAAATGAAAAATGTTTTCACTGAGTCTTCTAAAGCTCCAGTGCACACTAGCACTTTAAAGTTGAATTCTATTTTAAGCTCGCAAAAGAGTCCTAGTGATAAGACAGGTATAGGCTATCAGGACAAAATAGAAAGACCTCAAGGTGAGTCTAGTATAAAGTTTGTCAAGCAAACTGTTTTTGAAAACATTCAGGATAAAATGGAGATTTTTGAAAAAATTCAAATAGGGGCTGTTTCTAAACCTCAATTAGTCTCCAAATCTAGGAATGATTTTCGTGTATACCCTAGTTCCAAACCTGGTCTAGGTTATGTCAATAGAAAGCCACTTCCCAGTCGTTTTTCACATTCAAAACAAACTGTTCCTGTGCTCGAGTTTGTTGGAATAAAATTTAATTCGAAGTTTTGCAGCAGAGTTGGTAAAAATGTTAATAATTTTTCACTGATCAAGGAGCTATCTAAACTTGGAAATGTTAATCATGAGCTAGTTTCCTTCACAAAAGTTTGGGTGCCTAAACGTTCCTTGCTTGGAAAATTCTAGCTGCATGATATTTCTTCCCACTAACAAAAAAAGGGGCCCTATAAAGGGAACCTGTTTGCAAATCTGTCTTTACTTTCAACAGGTTTGGTACATTGATAGCGGCTGTTCGAGGCATATTACTGGTGATCGTGAATTGCTAGCTGATTTTGAAGAATGCTCATGAGGAAAGGTTACATATGGTGACAAAAATAAGGGACTTGTTATTGGCACTGGTAACCTTAAATCTGAGAACCTTTCAATAACTGAGATATTGTTAGTAGACAATTTGAGACACAACTTAATTAGTGTTAGCCAGCTATGTGATAGAAATTATAAAGTCTTGTTTGATAAACATGCTTGCATGGGTTTTAAGAAAGGAATTGAAAAGTTTAGAGCATCTAGGCATAGAAATGTTTACTTGTTATATGTGCCCAAAAGTGTTTCTTGCTACTTGTCCAAGCATGATTTCTTTATGACTTTACATAAACAACTTGGCCATGCTAGCTTTCATACAATTAGAAAACTGATTTCTCAAAATCTGGTTCGTGGTATTGAAAAGCAGATTAGCAACAAACCTATTTCATGTGATGTGTGCATTAGATGTAAGCAGACTAGGGTTGATTTTAAATCTTTGAAAACAATTAACACAAAATCAGTTTTAGAAATGATTCATATGGATTTGTTTGGTGAAATAGAACCTAGGAGTTTGAATGGAAGTTCTTGGTGCTATGTGCTAGTAGATGATTTTTTGAAAAATACCTGGACATTTTCTTAAAAAATCAAAATCTGATGCATTCAATGTTTTCATAGACTTTAAGAATTTTGTTGAAAACCAGAATGACAAGAAGATTTAAACCTTGCATAGTGATAATGGTACTGAATTTAAAAATCAAAATTCTTTAAACCTGTGCAAGGAATTTGGTATTAAACACAATTTTACTATACCACACACACCTGAACAAAATGGGATAGTTGAAAGAAAAAATAGGACTTTACAAGAAATGTCTAGAGCTTTAATTCTCGATTCCAAATGTGCAAATTTTCTATGGGTTGAAGCTGTAAATTATTCTTGTTATATAATTAATAGAGTTTGCATTAGAGCTGTTTTGAAAAAGACACCTTATGAACTTTATTTTGGTAGAACACCTAAGCTGTCTCATTTGCATATTTTGGTAGTCCTTGCTATGTGCGTTTTGATAAATGTGCCTAGAAATTTGATGCTAGAAGTAAGAAAGGGGTGTTTGTGGGTTATTCTAGTGATAGGAAAGCAAGTCTTTTTCCTGATGAAAGATGTGTTAAGGACTCAATCCATGTTAGATTCACTGATAGTGCTCCCTTAGTTGAAGAAACTAGTAAGAATCTTAGTGGAGTAGAGTCTGATAGCGAGGATTTACCTTTCTTAGTATCTAGCAGTGGTAAAGAAGTAGTTCCCCATCCCCTACGCTAGTTGATACACCAGAGCCTAGTGAGTCTTCCACAGAGAGTGCAGAAGTTAGGAAAAAGCTGAGTTACATACCAAAGATGCCCAAGTTTCTAGATAAGTCCAATATATTAGGAAATGAGAAAGAGCCACTCAGAACTAGGAGTTCCTTTAATCATTTTTCTGAGTTTTCAGCCTTTGTGTCAAACTTTGAACCTAGAAAAGTTAGTGATGCTTTGAGGGATCCTAGTTGGGTAGTGTCTATGCAGGAAGAGTTCAACCAGTTTCAAAACAGAATGTATGGACCCTAGTTCCCCCTCCTAAGAACCAAAATGTCATAGGAACAAAGTGGGTTTTTAAAAATAAGTTAGATGAGAAGAGAAACATAGTTAAGAACAAGTCCAGATTAGTTGCCCAAGATTTTAGTCAAGAGGAAGGTCTAGATTTTGGTGAAACATTTGCTCCCGTAGCTAGAATGGAATCAATTCGTATTTTACTTGCTTTTGCTGCATTCAAAGGCTTTAAACTTTATCAACTTGATGTCAAATCAGCATTCTTGCATGGTTTCATCTCTGAAGATGTTTATGTGAAACAACCACCTGGATTTGAAGATTTAAATTTTCCACATTATGTGTGCAAGTTGAATAAAGCTTTGTACGGTCTTAAGCAAGCTCCTAGGGCTTGGTATGAAAGGTTGAGTAATCACTTGGTCACATCTGGCTTTAGGAAAGGAGTTGTTGACAAAACCTTGTTTATTATGCATGAGAAATCTGATATTCTTTTAGTTCAAGTATATGTGGATGATTTAATCTTTGGAGGTACGTGTAATAAGCTTGTGAAAAGTTTTTGTGATATTATGTCATCAGAATTTGAAATGAGTATGGTAGATGAGTTAAAGTTTTGTCTTGGCATGCAGATTAGGCAATCTGAGCATGGTATTTTCTTGACACAATCCAAGTATGTGAAAGAATTAGTTAAGAAGTATGAATTAGAAAATGCTAAGGGCATGAAAACTCCTATGGAACATAACTGTCAACTTGGTTTGTTTGAAAATGAGGAAGAAGTGAATGAGAAATTGTTTAGAAGCATGATAGGATCCTTGCTTTACTTAACTTCTTCTAGACCTGATATTATGTTTTCAGTTTGTATGTGTGCAAGATTTCAGTGTTCACCTAGAACCTCGCATTTGAAAGCTGTTAAGCGTATTTTTCGCTATCTGCTTGCTACTGAAAATCTGGGACTATTTTATCCTAGATCAGAAAATTTTAATTTAATTGCATATAGTGATGCCGATTATAATGGATGCAAATTAGACAGAAAGAGTACTAGTGGTTCCTGTCAATTTCTTGGTGAAAGTCTTGTATCTTGGTCTTGCAAAAAACAAAACACTGTTTCTTTGTCTTCCACTGAATCTGAATATGTGGCCTTAGCACATTGTTGTACTCAAGTGTTATGGATGCAAGCTCAACTATCTGATTTTGGTGTTAAAAGGAAATCTGTGATTGTGAAAGTGGATAATACAAGTGCTATTTGCTTGTCCAAAAATCCCGTGTTTCATTCTAGATCTAAGCATATAGATGTGAGACATCACTTCATTCGAGATCTAGTGGAAAACCAGACCATTGTACCTGAACATGTTGTTACTGAGTTACAATTGTCTGACATCTTTACAAAGCCTCTAGAGTTTAGCAGATTTGAAGATATTAGAAGCAGACTGGGAATCATGCTCTGTCCCTAAACTGTAAGTGTTTCAATTTTTAATATCTTTCTTGTCTAACCCTTCTATGTAGCAATCAAGACAGCCTATGACGGTTTGAGCCTCAGATTTATTCGTGTGTGCTCTCACACTTGAGGCAAATACCATCCATAACATCCTGTGTTCCATGTGAGCTGCTGGTTTTAAATGTTCCATAACATCCTGCACAGTCTGAGCAGGCTGCTATGCGATATTTCATGTGCAGTTATAATTTGATTCATGCAATCGTGAAGTATCAAATTAGGGGAGGGAATGTAGCAGCCTGTCACTTATGGCCCATTTTAAGTGACATTGGCCCATTTGATCTTGTGGCCCATTAGATATGTTCAGAATGATCAATCCTGACCTTCAGATTTTTAATCCTGATCGTCTAATTAAAAATTCGACTGCCATGATTGACCATTCCAAACATATCTCACTACGCAATTCTGAACCCGAAAAAAATTGAGTTTTTTGTTGTCCCTTTTAAACTTTGTTCTGATTTGGGCCCTCCAACTTATACTTTATATTGTAAATCTATTTTATATTCAAGATAATCGGAACCCAAACTTGATCATTTGGGTGCTTAAAATTAGTACTCGAATCTGAGTTTGGGTATCTGATACTTAAACCGGACGGCAGAGTAGAAAATTTGGCACCAGTGCGCCGGTGCGCACCGCCCCGCGGGGCAGTGCTCCGGTGTGGAATTTTCCTCTGTTCAGAGCAGTATTCAAGAAAGCGTTGAGCGGATTCTGTGCAGTCAAGCCTAAGCGCCCATATAATTTGTCAAAGCGAGTATTCTAACGAAGCAGGGGGCGACTACCCTGTGCCTAGGCGGCCAAGGGATCTCCTTCTTGAACAGAGGTCGAGAGACTTTAAGAAGAAATAGAGGCTTCGGTCACTCATCGAAGAAATTTTATAAGACAGACCCCCTTTTTGGGTCTTGTGTGCGTAAGTGCGCGTGTGTGGGGCAATTTATAAGGAAGATGCAGATTAATCTTGAGCTTGATAGATTCTAGCATCACATTTCCTTATAAGCTTATCTATTTTCTTTCTCAAATATGTGTGAGACAATATTTCAATATTCTCCCTCAAATCCAATTAGGTAACCCTGTTGAGACTACCACACGGATAATTCCAATTGAACCACACCCCATTAGTCTGGACTACCCTTTTTTTGCCCCAAAAATAAATCATTTCAAGTCAGGACTACTTCGTAAACAATTAGAAGGACCTCGAAAACAATTATCGACATTCCCACAACAATATCCGATTTAGGCCAAATCCCCATGCCCCCCCTACCCATGGGTCCAATTCTTGAGATTTTTCCCAGAAACATGCTTGGGTCGTGGATCACTCGCTCGACTACCATGTTAGAACACTACTATTTTTTATTCTAATAGCAATTATAATAACATTTTGGTTATGAAACATATTTGTGAAATAACATTCTGGGGAGGTGAGGAATGACGAAAGCACTTACAAAACTAGAAGAAATTTTTGATAGCCAAGACTAAATGGGTAAATGGATCTACATTCTTGCTTTGACCTTTTGGATGTGCAAGCTTCTAGCCTGGTTCTTCGTTCTCCATTAATTAAAAGTCCAAAATCAAGTGTACAAAATTGCACTAAGTTTTTTTTATAGGTGAAATATATCAAACTTTTCACCTAAAAAAATATATCAAACTTTTTTTAACTCTGAAACTGAATATTACTGCTCATCATTTACTTGATAAAAAGTTGCACCAAGTTACTATTAAAATATATTGCAAAAATTGTAAAGTTTTGTTTTGTACAAATTATATATCGCTCATTTTCAGAGTTCTGGCCCATTTATATTATAACCCGGCGAGTCTCAATTCAAGTTTTGCCCTCATTTTTGTGAACAAAACGACATCAAGAAAAGGTAGCCACGTAGTTTTTGGAAGATGCGTTTATTACATGCGCATTCCTCTCTCTCTTCACACATCGAAAGATGCATTTATCGGATGAGTTTTAGGAAGGTTGTCTACAAGGGAGGACCTACAGTCCAGCGGGCCCGGGCTACCGCCCGGGGTCGATTGCAAGTCCGCTCCAGTTTTTGTTTAGGCCTTGCCACTCAAGCCCATGCCAGCAATCCAGTTTTTTTTAATCAAGCAAAATTTTTGTAGGTAGGGTTCGAACCCGAAGCCGCAGAGTGAGTAGAAAGACAACAAACCAATTGGACTACCAACATTTTGTGACATATTTTGGATTTTAAACATATCTAACATAATTGTAAAATCCTAAATTTTATTAAAAATGATAATTAATATTACGTCGGTTTCGTCGTCCAAAAAATTTAATCCTAAACCTTTTAAATGCCAAATTTTATTTAAAAATAATAATTAATATTACGCCGAATTCGCCACCGAAAAATTATAAACTTAAACTATAAAACTTAAATTCTAAATTCAATAAACGCTAAATCCTAAATGGTAAAAAGTTATCGTATTTGTATTTTTGCTAAAAAGTTTTATCGAGTTTATTTTTATTAAATGAGTTACTATTTGATAACTCAATACTTTATGGAGTTTATTTTTGTTAAATGAGTTACTATTTCTGTAATCGATGAATTTTATATTAAAAGTGACAATTTATAGTCATTTTCAAATTATATTATGATAATTTATTATTATTTTAATATTTTATTATTATTTTTTATTTATTAAAATAATTAAAAAAAATGGATCTTTTTGGCCCGGGCCAATCCTTGGTTGTCTACATGCTCCAATGTTCCCGTTTTTTTGGTCTTTGTTTTACATTATTTAATTATTAAAACATACTTTATATTATAATATGTTCCTCTTTCTTATTTTTGAATTTATCCGATGATCCGCTTATCGTTTCTCGAAACGGAGATCGTCATAATTACCAGAGGTATCGTCCCCTTTCATATGACATGCGATTTCATATAGTTTCGACGTGTTTATCCATTTTCGCACGGGTAATTTTAACTTTTGACCCGGGTTATTTTACGTTCACCCACGAGTCATTTTATGTATCAGTGACATCAATTACGAATAACTTCAGACACTGGCCATTTTACATTTTCGCAACATTTTACGTACCAGTGGCTTCAGCCACGGGCAATACTCTACTTATAAGTAAAGATTGCACAAAATCTTATATTGTGCTTGTGGAAGATGGGTTATAATATATGGCGTTGTGCACTATTATCACACTCCTTTCATGTGTCAGAAGTTCATTGGTGTGGCAAATGAGTGTTATTTTTAACACTTTGTTGGGCCCACTGACATGTCCAATAAATTATTGTCACGTGGTAGGAGTGTAATAATAGTGCCGGACCAGGAGTGTGATTTATCATTTTCCGTGGAAGATCTCAGACCAGGCGATTTAAGGGCTCCAAAAAATCGGATTTGTGTTCTTGCGATTTCAGACTCCTTCAATAGGATTTGTGATTAGGCATGCAGTCGGAATTGTGATTCCATAGCTCCATCAGGCATGCTGTCGGATTTCAATAGCGTACTTATAAAGAAATGTGATGCTAGAATCTATCAGGCTCAGTCACTCATATGCATGGCGTATATTCGGATTCCTTATAAGTACGCAAGTAAATGCAAGTACGCAATTCCTTATCAGATCCTCAATTAATCACGCAAGTAAATGCAAATAGTCATTGTAAACAAATCAATGTGCAGATGTGAGGTAAGCTAACTTCATTAGAATACATTCAAAAATTTTAAGAACAAACATGATTAATGGCCAAAATCATGAATGCCATTTCAGAGGAACAACCTAGCTACAAAGTAGCAAAGATGAGAAATTAAGCTTATAATAAAATTTGGAACAAAAATGAAATGATTGGAGAGTGTAGCATTAGCACTGTTCATCAAAAAGACAATCATAACATTTCACAAATTCCATCAGCTCCATCCCCCATATAATTAGTGTGGTCATCCGGACTCAAAAGATGATGGGTCTACGGAAAGAATGCGAAAAAAGTAGGAATAAAAATGAAATAAGTGTTGTTCCAACATTTGTAGTACCAAAATAATGTTGGAGGAGGAATGTTGTATTAAAACTAAAACAATGCCAATCCAATGTAATTAATGCAGAGTCCAGCGGGCTTGCAGAAATTAAGCGAGTGTTTGTGTAGAAAAGCAATGTAAACACACTACACCATCGACAGTGCGAAGATCAATAAATGACCTTGGTCCTTTAACAACTGTTAGCAATAGTCGTAAGTAGAAGCGTTCTCCACTATTAGGAGCTGCAAAATACATGCGACCTATTGCAAAGCCTTGCTGCCTGGGTGACCACTTATTATCTTCCCAAACAAAATATTGTGGAAAATCCCGATAAGCAATCGGAGTTGTGAGAGGATTTTCAGCATATCAAGAGAAGTATTGCATCAGTGTGGAGACTTCATTAGCGGCTCGCTGAAGAATGGACTCTGGAGGTTCATTAGAATCATACACTATGCAATGCATTCCAGACAAGTGTAGGTGCAACCGCTGTACAGTTAGGTGTTCATGATGCATATGGAATCCGAATATACGCCATGCTGCCTCATGTGGTCCAATGTAACGGGAGTCAAGGTACTGCTGAATTTCATTAATGTCAACAAGTACAATAGTTGCGTAGTCGTACCCTTTGTAGATGTACTTATGGATGTATTTTACACATTGGATGCTAGCACAAACTTTCACATTGATGTGGCAGTTATATTTGCAAGTTAAATAAGGGTTGTAAGGAACGACATGGCTGTTGTCGAATGCCTTATTGCCAACTCGATATGTCTGTTCTATTTGAAAGAGGAGAAATGAGCGTTATCAAAATCCACATATTGCAACAAAATAATTGTTTCAAAAAGGCAAGATATAACACAACAGGCCAATTGATACGGGAATTAATCCACATATTGCAGCAAAAAACACACATGCTGTAGAACCCATTTCGAAAGTAATCCATATATTGCATATCAAAACATGATGCAGCTCATATAATTCAGTCTCTTGCAGTAATTATTTCGTAAATAATCCACATTTTGCATCTGAATAATTATCAGCACATATAATTCAAGATATTGCAGCATTCACATTCTATCAGGTATTGCAGCATTCACATTCTATCAGGTATTGCAGCAAGAGACTGAGATGATATGAAGCTTGTTTGAAATGTTATAAAGTTATGATGTTGATATCAATAGAATTTAACCCCAACTCACATGCTACCAGATAAAGCACAGTAGTTAAATAGTGAAAAAGTTTTTATTCCCAAACTATCAAGATAAATAGGAGGAAAACACGATGCACAATAGTGAAGAGATGATGGTGTTTCCATGTGTGCGATCATGTGAAAGAATAGATTGAAGTTACTGTTTGAGATGAGGGCGATATATTGAAAAATGTGAAATTAAGGATACCTGTATCGCGACATTGATAGCTTGGATATCCATCAGGTTGAAGTGTTGTGAATTCAGCAAAAGGCTTTGGATATTTCTTACTACATCTGCCATTTTTCATACATGTAGACTTCAGGTTGTCTTCGCCGCCTGGGCCATGTACCATGTGACATGGAATAGTATCAAATAGTTCGGGGTCATCATCAGGATTAGGAAACTCGACAGATACAATCCGGTCTATCTGGATAGGGGTTTGTTTCTTGTTAGCCGCTTGTAGGAAGAATAGCGCATGCATATGTGGCAAGCGACGCTTCTGAAATTCGATGGTGTATACATAAGCAACGACAACCCCCAAAACACCATTCTGGGTGATGTCCTTCATAAGCGCTTTCCTTTTCAGTTCAAAAATACGAGAAATAAGTTCCGAATGATCGGGAGGGAATTGGTTGGACAAAAGAGCTTCTGTAACTCCTGGCCAGTTTGGATTGGCGGTCATAATAAGAAAGATGTCAGGATGATGGTGGTATCGTGTGATAGCCATGAAATCTTTAAATATTTTGAATATATGTCTGGGCCTGCCAATGTGTGAGGATGGTAGCACAATGTGCCTGCCGATCTGTGCAGGGATGAGTTCTCCGAAGCCAAGATCAGTTAGGTTGTGCGAAAATTCAGTTATGAATTTATCGCGGTGCCGCCAATAGTAATTAAGTCTGTTCTGCTCAGTTGTTGTCCATGCATCGATAATAAATTCCTGAAATAATTTCCCAGCCCTGAGTACAGTTGAATATTCTCCACATCGCTGGAACAATCTGAAGCGGTAGAAATCCATCATAGTGAGGCTGGAATTTGAATGAGAATTGTGTGTAACACTCCACTGTCTCATACTAAAATCTCATCCAAGTTCACCATATGGAAACAGAAGCACATACTGCAATGGTAAGTATGCGGGGTGGCACTCACTAATGTGTATCAATCGGTTGTCATGTGCGAGATGAAGCACAATATCTCTGGTATCGCTAAGGTCTCCACCATGTTTCAGTATAACAACGGCTATTTCATGTGCAGTTGGTAGATTATATCGTCAGGGGTCCTGAGATGAGGTGTACCGCAAGCATGCATGTAAGTGCCGACCAGTGCTTGAAAACTGACTCAAGATTGCATGTGCAAGCAAAGTATGTTGAATAATATCCAAGACATCCCTGTCCCAATGCTAATATCTGCCTGTACGAAGATCTAGAGCATAGGAGGGGTCATAAATATACAGTTGAGAGTAGGATGCAGAATGATAGTGTTCTGAACGGAGTGGACCAAGCCGATGGTGTAGCTGACCATGCAGGATGAAGGTTGAAGGGCCACTTCCAGTAAATGTGCTGGGACCAGACTGTGTGCCAAGACTTGTGAAGGCATTAGCAACATTGTATGACTGTATGTTCCGACAGAAGGACTTTGATGCAGCATCAGAGCCTTCGTACAGGCGGTACAATAGCAATGGTGGCGACCCTAGTAAGGGCAAGCGTACTTTGTCATCAAGGCAGTAAGTACCAAAAATGGGCAGGCACACAGATGAAAGCGTCAGCCTCTCATTAACCTAGTGTAGAGCCTTACACGAACGACAGTGAACGTCCATCTTACAGAGGGAGTGGTGAGCGGAGGTTCGAACAACCTGACATGTAGGTAAGGAAATAAGTTTTGTGTTATAGGATGCAGGGCATTAGGTAGTTTGGAGTGAAAACAAATAAACGTTCGGATGTTTGTTGTCGCAAGCGCATGGGTTGGGAGGTATTGGTTTGCATCCCAAGTGGCGAAAGGGTTTCGGCGGAATCCATATCAACTGCAACAATGGGTGTAGTGTCGTGGTTAAGGACCTACGTAAGCGGGCAGTGATGGTTAGTATGTATACGTGTATGTAAAACAAATTGTTAGATTAACAATACAATGTACATAAGTTGTGTAGCTCGTCTGAGGCTCACAGATAGGGGTGCCGATATTGTGATGGCGAAGGCGGACAGACTGCACATATGAAGAGTGAGTATACATGCAGGGAAACATAGATATGTATGCATAGGGAACTGTGAACTTCGATGTACCCGGGTGTGTGATGGGCATTGCATTGCATTGGCCATTTACCCATTACTATTTCGAGTCGTTGGTTGGTGGAAGAGGCTAATACAGGACATGGAATACCATCCTGAATCTGTGAAATAAAAAGCTAATGCGATTAGTGTCAAGGGAAGAAAATATAATGCAAGCTAAATGTACTGATAATTAAATGCCCTTACGAATGTTGTTTGCCTTATGGGAGCTGTATGGGCTGTATTTGTTTGTGTGCTAGTAGATATAGGAGTTTGGATGGTATCCAACTCCACTCTAAGGGCAGGTGTAATGGTGTGAGTCAGGACCTATGTAAGCCGATGGAGGCGACAAGTATTTCTATTTATTGTGGAAATAAAACAAAATAAAGAATCAGAGTAACCAATCATACCTCGCTATGTAGCGAGCGCCAAACAGCTGCAGAAATGAAGGCTGGTGCGTTGGTGCAAGGTGTGACACAGTAGCGATTGATGGACACGAGATGGTGCTTGAAGATCGTAATGGTGGAGATGAGCTTCTCACAAAACCTACATCTGATTTTATTTGTTGTAATACGTTCGTCATATTCCCAGCAGGGATCGACTGGCCGCTCGAGTTTTGGAGGCATCTGGTGGAGGGGGTGTACGAAAGGAACACAATGTAATGCTACCTGCTAAAAGGAACAGGCCATAAAAGAAAACAGAGGCAAAAAATGAAAGTAGAAGAAACATGTATAATCATAATTTACCACAAAACAAACGCAACAGATTTAAGGCAACCTCCAAGAGCAAAGAACTCGATGACAGCAACAAAGTGAAAATGAAGTGGCCAGTAAATTACAAACAAAGCGAAACCTGTAAATTACAAACAAATACAAAACAGTACATACAAAGTGAATCCATGTAGAATATGAAAAGAGAAGAAAATGAAAAGATGGTAGAACAATTTCTTATCTCAAAGCAGAACCTATTGAAATGTAATTTTTAGTGAAAAGAGAAGAATGTGAAGTCGTACTACAATTTTTGGTAAGTCGTCTATTAAAAGGAGGTTGTTCTTCAAAGCCGACACCTGCAGGAACATAATATGTGTTTATGACTGTCATATGTGGAGTCCCTTTCTTATACCCAACTCCTCTATACCCAACAAAATCCTTATTTCTCAGCGCTGATCGCAACCATCGGATCTGATATCCAACGACTGCGATAAAAATATTTTTTTATCTTCAATTAAAAAGGTCACGAGTTGCGGGTCATCAAGTGGAGCGGGTCAAGAAGAAAACACAAAGAACTCGAAATTGTGTTTCTTCATTTCATTCATAGAAACCCACCGTTCCAACAGTTCGAAGGAGAAAACACAAAGAATTCTTCTTTTCATTCTTCAACATTTGTCAACATTATTCAACCATTGTTGCCCCCATTAGACATTCTTCAACCGATTCATATGCAGTTCGTATTTTGGATTCATGAAGCTGTATTTTCGAATTTGATACAATGTTTTGGATGAATTCGTATTGTTCTGGATGAGTTTGTATTGTTGTGGATTCGATAGATTGTTTTCGATGTACATAGAGCATGGGTTTCTTGTTAGATTCACAAGAATTGATGGCTGAAAAACTATTGACATGCAAACAACATAATATACATGCCAATACACAGA
>JAOYMZ010084823.1:0-11203 GCA_025802335.1 Pinguicula primuliflora
AAAATCGAATTTGCATCACTAACGATTCTCAAATCACACCTGAAATATTCCTTCGTCAAAATCCATATATAGAAATTCAAAACATTAAAAAGAAGAAAACAGAGGAAGAACCAGAATTCTATCTTTTCAGGAAAGTTTACCCTAAATCATGTGCTGTTTTGATTGCAGGAACAACTCTCGGATGAATCGGAGTCTTCCGCAGAATCTCTTTCACATCCTCTATGGTTTTCCCTTGTGAATGCAGTTCACCCATCATCACATCCTGTAAAGATAATATATATTTTATTCAATCCCCCACGCAACATTCACCAATGCAGTTGGAAAGCACATCAAAATTCCCCAAAACAAAATCAAAAACCGGCGACTCACCATCAACGTATTCCACGGCATCGTGTTCACCATCCGATTGAACAGATCCTCAGCTCCGAGTCCTTCCACGACCCAATTATCGCTATCAGTGTCGATAATCGTCTTGTCGAAGTCGAAGATCACCACAATTCCTGCCATCGTAGAAGGGATCTTTCAACAAAAAAATCTCTGGCTTTCTGTATTGTGGCTGTGGCTTTCTGTATTGTGGCTGTGGCCTGTGGGGTTGAGGGTTTGTGGGGGTTTATATAATCGGTAAATTGGAATTAGTATGAAAAAAGATGCCTTGCGAATATTACATTCGATGACAGCACAGACGGCCAAAAGCTTTTTACGCCTTCGGATCATCCCAACCGTTATCATCCAACGGTGGTAAAGAGTCCGTTTCAAAGTTGGAGTTCTTGGGAATTAGCGGGAATAATCGAATATTCTCTCCGGAGCCGTGTGGTTTGTAATCCACGTGGAAAATGCAACAAAAACGATTGTTTATGGCAGAAAATTGGGCTTGGCCTAATTTTTTTTGGCAATTAAATATTTATAAATTTTAAAGTCATTCTTGGTTGGATTTGTAATTGTAGCTTTTTGTCAATTATCTGTTTTCTATCTTCTAATGTAGATGTCAGGTTTGATACATTTACGTATCAAAAAAATTGGTGGTTTTGCAATTCTAATTCTAGAAGGGATTTAGACAAAAAGTGTAAATAGGTCGAGATAAAATGAATAATTTTACTTAAAGTATTTATTTATTTCTTTTATTTTAAGTGTTCGGGTTTATCCATGTGATCAATTTTTTCGGTTGATTTTTACTTTTTTTTAGATAGGTATTATTGATTAAACTTTTTTAGAAACCTAAATAAGAGTAATACTTTCACTAATTGGTAGTTTTCCGAAAGTGTACTCCCAAATAGTGTATTCCCGAAGAAAATTCTCCGAATATTCCTTTGGTCGAGCATGTGAAGTGTTCACATGAATGCATGCATCATTAACATAATGGATGTTCCCACAAAGATCTCCATATGCTGCTGGAAGGCATTGCAGGGTAGGTTACACACCAGAGTCAATCTTCAGCGGAGGAACATTATTCATCACGAGCAACAAGCTGACTGCATAATGTGCGGGGAGGCCCAAGAAACGGAGGACCATCTGTTCAAGTATTGCAATTTCAGCAGAGAATTGTGGTCTCTGCTCATGGAATGGCTTCAGGTAAACATAGCAGCTCCTATGAATCTTGACACATATATGCTGATGAAACCTGCGAGTATTGATTGTGATAAATGGAAGATGTTCTGGATTGTTTATGTTTGGACACTGTGGGGTGCGAGAAATGCGATACATTTCAGTAGAGCTACAATAGCTCCGCTAGAATTGCTGAAAAAAATGCAGATCTTCACATGGCAGTTAATGAAAGCAAATCTGAAATTGTTTGCTTATGGAATTGGTGTTTGGATCATGCACCTCATGAACTGTCTACAAGGGTGAAAATAGTCTTTGTTTTGTGCTGTGTAGGACTGATGGTTTCGGTTGTTGCTGGGTAAATTGGTGCCTTTAGTCTGTTACTTTTGGTACTGTTGGTCGTTTACTTTGTACAATTCTGATAGGGTGTTGCTGGTTAGGAATAGACCAGTACTTGTAAAGTATGTACAACTCCATTTTGATTCCTATCTAAGGTATATAAAATTTTGAGTTTTCCAAGAACATAATGGATGTTCCTATCACATAAAAGGAATAAAGTTAAATGGATCCTACTATTTTTTTTGGATAGGTAATATCGTTGAGGGGATTTGAACTTGTGACCTGTGAGTGCAATTGTCACTCCCATGACCACTAGGTCAACCCTCTTTGACAAATGGATCCTACTATTAAATAACTTAATAACGGCGAGCTTTAATGGCAAGACTTACAAATTAAAAATTAATATTAATTGTTATTTTTAAATAAAGTTTAGTATTTATAGATTTTGTGTTCATCATTTAGGGTTTAAGTTTTTTGGCGGCTTCTGTCGTCTTTGAATATAGTATTTAGCACTGTTCGAGAATTCGCCGCCTATGAGGCCTGAGCAGCCCGAATCAGGGCTGGGCGGTCCCCCGGCTGGACGGCCGCCCAGCCGCTAGCTTTTTTTAGAAAAAAAGAAAAAAATATTCTCCATCCGGCTGAGCGTCGCCTAGGCGGCCTGTGCGTTCCGAGATTCGAAAATGCTTCGGGGCGCCTAATGCATTCTCGAACACTGGTATTTAGAGTTTATATGGTTTGGGTTTATCATTTAAGGTTTCAGTTTTTCGACGGTGAACCGCCGTAATATTAATTATCCTTTGTAAATAAAGTTTAGAATTTAGTATTTATAGAGTTTGAGTTCATTTTTAGACTTTTAATTTTTCGGTGGCAAATGCGTCATAATATTAATTACCATTTTTAAATAACGTTTAGCATTTATGGTTTATAGGGTTTGAGTTTATTATTTAGGGTTTTAGTTTTTCAACGGATTAATTATAATTTTTAATTAAAGCTAAGCATATAGGCTGTGTTTAGCAAATCGAACTGATACGGTGACTGGTGACTGATAAGGTGACTGAAGACTGATAAGGTAACTGGAGTATGATAAAGTGACTGATTTAATTAGACGTGTAATGTTTTGCAAATTTACCTAATAAGGTGACTGATTTTCGTTAAAAAACATAAAGGACATTATTTTATATTGTTATTGTATTTTTTATTAATATTCTATATCACAATTATTATTAAATAAAAAACGTTTTTAGCTTTAATAATTCTAATTTATTATTTAAATAAATAGTTATTTTTTAAAATTTATATATTAATAATAAAGTTTAGAACAATGAAAATAATATTGTAAATTTTCATACATCCAAAATACTCATATTTTATGCATAATTTTTTTTAAAATTAAAGTCAATAGTAAAATTTGAATGAAAGACTTACAAGTCACCTTATTTTTTAATCAGGCTGAAAAATGACTTTTCAAATCAATCACAGAATGTGGACATTCACGTACAGACTTATTTTGTCAAATTAAATTATAAGACAGAATTGACTAATGAGGTAACTGATAAAATGACGCTAAATACAGCCATAGATTATTTGTAGGAACCGGTATCACTACTCTCCCAAATAATTCAAAAACTCCTCTCCTAGATTAGACATAGCAAAGGGTGCTAACTTATAAAATCAAAATATATGTGTGGTTTCAAACTTTTGATGCGTTCATATTGTCATGTGTCCGTTTGAGGTTTTGTGTATAGTGGCTTGGGTGACGTGGATCTGGTGGAAGGAAAACGAATCGGATTCAAGGAGATGAGACGGAAATTCTCTGTCGCAAGCATCGTGGCGTTTGTGTGATAAGTGATTCCCCTGCACGTATATGGATGGATTCATTCGGCTGCTCGCCATTTCGATGATATTAAAATATTGAAATCAAACAAATTTATTAGTGATTACTGAATTTTAGGGGTGTACACAAATAAAGTTGTTCGCGAAAAAGTTCGAATTCAATTTGTTTAAAGCTCGTTTGTTTGGTTGGCGGACCTTAACGAACCTTAATGAAAGTGAAAATATCAATTTGTTCTTAATTTTCATTACTCTCAATGCAAACAAAACAAACAAACAAACTCGAGCATGTAAACAAATACATAAACGAGACAAAAATGAACGAATACAAGCGAGCTCGTTCGCGAGTTTGTTCGCAAAGTGTTTGGGAACAGCTCTTGAACTTTAACAAACAGCTCAAATGCAAATCTCTGTTCGTTAAGTTTAACCAACAAATTCGGCTCAAACAGATATGTTTGTTTGAGTTCGGTTCATTAAACATTAGTCCTAATGAATTCAATTGGGTTAAGATAACTTTAGAAGAGTGGTGATTTTTCCCATGACAATGTGTCGCGACTTTCAAACGAATTTGAGATATGGGTCCCACAAAAAGATAAAAGTAGTAACCTACAGCATTTTAAAAACACAACTCTTCATTACAAAACAAAACTATCTGCACATTATTAAACAAACTGCATTACAAATTATTAAAAGGGCTCATACGATATTGTCATCTCTCACGTTGACTCAATTTTTGATGTCGTTTTGAATTTGTTGTCGGTACGCGCCCACCTTCACATGCCCAATTCCACGCGCACTTTTCCTTTCTCATTTTTTTATGTTGTTTTAGATGTTTGAGATTAATATATTATATTTATATTATTATTTTAATAAACTATTCATTTTTACTACAATCATAAATATCCGGCGAACCGCTCATCGTTTTTCGAAACGGAGATCGTCATAATGATCGGCGCATCATGCGCTTTCATATGACATGCAACTTCATATAGTTTCGACGTATTTATTATTTAATTATTTTTCTTTTTTTAATAATTCGGACTAGAACGACAAAATTTTTTCCTGCATTTTCTGTAGGTGTTTTTGCACATGTCGTGGCCTTAGGACACGGGCGATATACTAGTATATAATATAAATACTATAAATTCTAAGAACCAAAAGTTATAAATTGTAAAATTTAAAAATTCTATAAATGTGTATTTTTTAAAAATTACTATTATGGCAGCTTCGCCGTAAAAATCTAAAAACATATTCTATAAACTCTAATAGCTAAATATTATGAACCCTAAACCCCTATAAACCATAGAATAGAATTAATATTACGACGGATTCGTTACCGTAAAAATCTAAAACTCTATTATATAAATCTTAGATATTATGAACCCTAAATCCCAATAAATCGTATAAATTTATGAATCTTGCAAATTTGTATTTTTTAGAATTAATATTACGGTGGCTTAGCCGACGTAAAAATCTAAAATCCTATCTATAAACCCTAAAAATTAAATGCAATAAACCAGAAAACAAATCAACTACAATTTCTTTATTTTATATATTAATATTTATTATAACATATCATAAAACATATAAAACATATTCAAACACTACCGTAATTATCTCCATATGCACTAAGGACCCACATGACATGTCATGGGAGTGAAAATGTCGAGGTCCCCCTCGTGAGATTTATCATTTCTGACCGAAATGAAAACATGATTCTAAAATCATGTTTTTTATTTCAGCAAATTTTTAGAATTGTCCAATCAGACGAGTAAGTTTTAAATCTTTACCGGCATCAAACTCTGTGCTAAGAAATCTTACTCGCTTTCGGAGAAGATTTAAATCTTACTCGCTTTCGGAGAAGATTTAAATCTTACTCGCTCCGGAAGCGAGTAACCTTGCTGGCGCCAATTTTTCCTCCATTTCGTACTTGGTTCAAAAGTGAGTAAGGCTACCAATAAATACATCCCCATTCCTCCAAATATCAAACCAAACCACAAAAATCAACAATGGGCAGATACAGATTTAGTGATATATTTAGTGATTCTGGAGTTGATTCCGAGTATGGTCAATGGGAATCACACCATTCTTACGATCTTAATTTGCTGCCACCATCTTTCGGCGCATCCAGTAGCTCAAACTCGTATTATCATGATACTGGTAATACATCGTACACACCTTATTACCCGTCGAACCATTTTTCTCAATTTTCATACGCCCCAACGGAAATCCATGATGAAGAACATGCGCAAGCCGATGCATTTATTGATCCGGTAGCAGATGCAGTAGGACTGATATAGGTTGATGTGATAGATTCTGAACCTGACAGTGAGGACGAGGGGGAGAATATGCAAGCTGTCACGATACGTCCACAGATAGATCGTTTGTATCCGGCAAGTCAACATTTTGGTGACGCTGTAACTTGGCACAATGAGACGTATCTTATCCATGTTGACTCGATGGGTATCCCTCCTCCATTAAGCAGTCAACGTTATGATGATAATGTAGGTACGCTATAAGTTGGTCAATTATATAGAAAAAAGTCAAGTCTGATTCATACTGTTGCGAAATATCATATTTTAATTTCAAAAAGAGAGTTTCGTGTTGTCAAAAGTGATGCAGAAAGGTGAACGGTAAGGTGCAAGCACCCCAATGGTGTACCACAATGTTTCTGGTCTCTTAGTGGTCGGTTTTATGATGATGGGTGCAAGTGGACAATAATCAACATTGGACCTGACCATACATATGTTACTAGTTCGCTAACTGCGTACCACTGTAACCTTACAGAAACTTTCGTTGCCAATGAGTTGCGCAGATTGTTCTCCAAAAATCCAGGTATTACAGTTGATAGCTCACAATTACTCATATCATTATGTTCACTCTCAGCAAACTTTTTTTGGGTATAGGACTGTACCCATATGATGTGACACGGTTGATCCATGATAGATATGGGTTTGACATTACGTATTATAAAGCATGGTTTGCAATAAAACGTGCTAATGAGATAGTGCATGGAACATGGACTAGTGGAGTAGAAAAACTCTCAGCGTGTCTTGCTGCCATGCAATATTGGAACCCTACAAATATAGTTGATTGGGAGCTCGAGGATACTTATAATCCAGACGCGAAGAAGTTGAAGTATGTATTTTGGGCATTTGGGCCTTGTATCTTTGGATATAGACATTGTAGGCCAGTAACCTCTGTGGATGACACACATCTTTACTGTCCGTACAAGCATAAGCTGCTTGTGGCAATTACATCAGATGTGAGTGGTCACATATTACCGCTTGCATTTGCCATGGTAAATGACGAGGATGAAGATGCATGGACATGGCTTCTCCAGAGACTTGCTACACATGTGACGAAGGACATACAAAGTTGCATTATTTCTGATAGAGGATCTGGTATACTTAAGGCAATCCCTAATGTGCCTGCTTTTGCCAAGTTTGGTTAGCACCATTTTTGTTTACGAGATATTTGTTCAACTGTGAATCGAGACTACAGGGATAAGACGTCGAAAGCCATGGTATGGAAGGCAGGATCACAGTGCAACAAGGTAAAATTTCATCAACTTATGGGCCGCATTCAAAGACGTAATCTTGCAGCTTATGCATATTTGTTGGACATTGATTTATACAAGTGGACCCTCTCTTATGATGATGGAAAACGTTGTGGTATCATGACGATCAATCAAGCTGAGTGTTTCAATGGAGTTCTTAAAGGAGCACGTAGGTTGCCATTCACTTCAATTGTGAGACAGACCCTAGATAGTTGCATCAAGTATTTCTGTGCACGAAATGCTGATTGTGTTAGAATGACCAGCATTCGTGAAGCATGGTCTCAGGAGGCTACGCAATTTTATGAGAGAGCTACAGCACGTGCACCATCTCATCTAGTTACATGTTTCGAGCACCCGATCGCAGCAGTTGACTACCGTGCACAGGTTCTAACTAAACAATCAAAAGAACGACAGCAGGTATGGATGGTCGGCCGAACATGTTCATGTGGAAAGTGGTCACGCTTTGGGATACCTTGCTCTCATGCTATTGCGGTATGTTTAGGGTTGATTTGGGGTTTAGGGTTGATTTGGGGTTTAGGGTTGATTTGGGGTTTAGGGTTGATAGGGGGTTTAGGGTTGATTTGGGGAAATATATAATTTTTAATTTCATGTGTTGAACAGGTATGCAGGGCGTATCGATTGGGTGATCCCCTGATGTATTGTTTGCAGAGATGACTATTCAGAGGTTGAGAAATACATATTCCATGAAGTTTAATCCCCTAGGGCCCGAGATTGAGGTTCCAAATCCCACTTTCCTACTAACACATAGTATGGAGATGCGGAAGAAAAGACGACGTGGTCCACGTTCACCTCCGGCACGACGCCCTAATGAAATGGATGAAGGAGCACGACGTGGTCGTGGTCGAGGTCGTAGTCACATAGATTGATATGGAACTTGTTACAAGTGGAAAATGCAAATTTAGTACAATAAAATCAAAAGTTCAACTATTGTCATTATAAACATCTTGCCAGAAATCATCATCGTTTCCACGCATAGAATGACTAGAACCCAGACCAAGGCGCAGCAATGTCCTATCACTGGCCTCCTGCGTAGACAATGGCACATAGTCGTCTTCCACGGGTGATGGCATAACTGTTGCTTGGGCTGGGGGAGATGAGGAATTGCCGTCCATCCGGACACGCATATAGTTTAGTGTCTCCCAAATCTCGTTCTCTCGGGGATCATCGCGTGGATTCAACGTCAAAATATTCGATAGGCGATGCACCTATAAACAAACAAATATAATCAAACAAACAAATATTTGATATGCGATAAATCTATAAATGTAAGTCTTACGCAGTCCCCAAGAAGTGCCCATCCCTCAGATGCACTCCCAGTATCATCGGTCGTCTGCGTAGATGTCACAAAACGCCGTCCATGCTCTCGAACCCATGTAGCATACCCCGGTGCCAAAGTGGCTGGCATACCAGTGAATGCTGGATGTCCCATTATATGATCATGCCGGTTTTGCCAATAATAAGGGTAATTAAGAACGTACTCGCTCCCGGAGCGAGTAACATCAAAAGTTACTCGCTTCGGGAGCGAGTAACTCCCCTTACTCGCTCCGGGAGCGAGTAACTCCCCTTACTCGCTCCGGGAGCGAGTAACTCCCCTTACTCGCTCCGGGAGCGAGTAAGAGGGCAATTTTAAAAAATTTAAAATCTAACAGGGTATTTTTAAAAATTTGCCCATATCTAAGCTACGGGACAGCTCTGTTCAGTTTCTACATGACATCTAGAATGTCTTGAAATCAATCATAGAAATTAGAACCCTGTTCACTCATATCTAAAAGTCTAAAAGATTGGACAAATCTTAGGGAGTTTTCAATTGCTATGGACTCCACTGCGTGTAGGGACAAGTGGTTTTGTTTAAATTTGTCATTTTGTTTGGTCGTTTAAACTCTCTCATCTCTCCCACGTGGGAAGCGAAATACTGGGCGAAAAATTGATGCATGATGAAAGTGGACCAATCATTTATTACTTTTGTTTATTTTATTATTTATTAATTAAATCTCTCGTCTTGTTACTTTTTAAATTGGATTTATTCGAAAAATTTCTTATCGTTCACCGAAACGGACGTTATCATAATTATCAGCGTGTCGTGAGATTCGATTAGAAATGTCAGTTGATATGATTTCGACATATTTTAAAAAATGTCAATTAATATTACGGCAATTTCACAATCGAAAAATTAAAACCCTACATAATGAACCCAAAATGTTAAACTTTATTTAATAGCAATTAATATTACGGCAGCTTCGCTGTTGAAAAACTAAACCCCTAACTCTACAAACCCTAAATGTTAAACTTTATATAAAGACAACAATTAATATTACGGCGGCTTCGCCGCAAAAAAACTAAAACCCTACATGATGAACCCAAATACTAAATATCCTAAATGCTAAATTTTATTTAACGACAATTAATATTACGGCAGCTTCGCCGCCTAAAAACTAAAACCCTAAATGCTGAACCCAAACTCTATTAATCCTAAATGCTAAACTTTATTTAAAAATAATTCTTAATATTACGGCGGCTTCGCCGCCGAAAATTTAAATCCTAAATGATAAACCTAAACTTTATAAATCCCAAATGCTAAACTTTATTTAAAGATGACAATAAATATTACGGGAGCCAAAATTTAAAATTTATAAACCCTAATATCTATAAAACCTAAATATTAAACTTTGTTTAAAATTATAATCAATAAAAATTTATAAATTAATACAGATTAAATTATAAATAATTTGATTATTATTTTAAATGGGTCCACCCATAAAAATATTTATTTGAATTTAGTACTGTAGCAGTTAAGAGTGTTTAAACTATTTGCTTGAATTTCGTAGCTTACGTTATAGACACAATTGGTCATTAATTAAATAATAATAATTGAATTTCCAGAAATGTAGAGATGAAAGTGTATGGACAGGTAGCATTTTTCTAAATTTTAATGTAAGAGGGCTCGGAGGTGGTCACAAAAAAAGAGAAGTTAGAGATGCAGTGCGAAAATACAACATACAAATAGTCTGTTTGCAGGAAACAAAGCAAGCAGTGATTCAAAGAAAATCCTGTGAGAAAATCTGGGAAAATATTGACTTTGACTTTGTCTATCAGCCTTCAAGGGGTTTATCTGGTGGATTGCTATGTACATGGAGAATGGACAGCTTCAAATTGTCTAGCTCTTGGAAATCTAGAAATTTAATAGAACTTACTGGAGAATGGATAACAACTGATCGGTCCCTTCCTATAAAAATATTGTCTGTGTACTCTCCTTGCACTATGGAAGGGAAAAGGTAGCTGTGGCAGGATGTTCTGGGGAGAATTCAGCTAGAACCGGAAGTAATGTGGCTAATGTGTGGAGACTTCAATTCTATCTGAACTTCTGATGAAAGGCACGGATTGTCTCAGCCTAATGTAGGTGAGATGACTGAATTCAATCAATTTCTGGATGACTCAGGATTAGTGGACCTATTATCATCCGGGAGGACAATGTTCAAGCAGAATAGACAGAGTGTTGATCTCAGATTCTTGGCAGTCAATTTATCCACAACTAACTCTATTGGCAATTGACCGCAAGACTTCTGATCATTGTCATTTGGTTCTGATCAATGAACTGCAAGATTGGGGTCCAAAACCTTTTAAGGTTTTAGATACCTGGTTCCAACATAGAGATTTTGAAGCCTTTGTGAAGGAGGTATGGCTGAGCACGGAAGCTACTGGTACTGCAGGATATGTCTTACTCCAGAAATTTAAGCAGTTGAAAGAAAAGCTATGAAACTGGAACAAGACAGTTTTTGGGGACTTATCTCAAAAAACACGTGAGGCTGAGATTATCATATCTAGCATGGATTCCAAACTGGAACTTGCTCCGTTAAGTGAGGAAGAAAGATCTATTAGACATGATGCTGAAGTAGAGTTAAAAAAGCTGAACTACAT
>JAOYMZ010084834.1:0-11202 GCA_025802335.1 Pinguicula primuliflora
TTTCCAATGGTGCGATCAATTTCGAGAACGAATGGCTAATTGAAAAAATTGTACACGCAAGGGGAAAACTGACCACAATAAAACTGTCCATAAGAACTGGACTCTCCATACCTTAATGCACAAGTGTGATGGGTCGTAATGTTCTAGTTGTATAGATCTTGATCGGAGGCCACTAGAGTCCCGACGAATCCATGAACTCAAAATTCTCATTTGGAGATGATGATACAATGCTTTGAAAGAATATGAAACTTAGTCCCATGAGAATATTTTGATTTAGATGGATTTTAGTAGTCACCTATTAGTAGGTGGAGACATAAGTAGTTAATAGGAAACACAATACCTTATATATAATTAATGTACAATTAAAAATATTAATTGTAATTTTCATATTAGTTGACATTACCATGTAATCTTTTGCGCACTTTTGAAAGTAGAAGAGCCCACCTCTTATGGAGAGGCCCGATAGTAAGAAATCGCTAAGTATCATGAATGATGAAATGGACTTGATGAAAATGAACAAGATTTGAGAACTTGTCAAAACTACCCCAACATCGAAAACCAATTAAATGAAAATGGGTATTCAAGATTAAGTGCGATGTAGATGGATCGATTGATAAATTCAAAATCCGACTAGTGACGAAAGTAGAGATGATCAAAATAGACCTATGGGTAGGGTTACCCTGGACCCTACCTGACCATATCTCAGGTCTAACTCTATTTATAGACCCTAGGGTCGGGTCTCGGTTCCATGGTCGGACCCGAGGGTCGGGTCATGGGTTTCACCCTTTACTCGGGATCCTACTTGTTAACCTTAATTTTAAAAAAAAATCTACAAGAATTTAAACTCATAGCTACAAGAATTAACTTAATTTTCGATAACCACTAGATTATTTATGACTACTTGTAATAATTTTATATTTTAAATTGTTACCTTAACTTAATAAACTAACTTATAAATTTTAAATTAGTTAAAATTTTCAAGTGATATATAAATGTTCTTGAACTACCTTTTGATGTCAATGTGAAGATTAATTAATTAAATAATTCTTAATTCCAAGTTAATTTTTTTATGTTAATGTGAAGATCAATTAATTAAATAATTCTTAATTCCAAGTTAATTACATGAACTAACATTTAATTTTTAACGTAAATTTAAAATATGATATATAATGTACACTTCCTTATTATGTATACTATACATACAACTTCTTATCTTTATTTTTTTTTACCAAATATTTTTTTCCAGTTTCTCTATTCCTTATGCAAAAAGCTCTCCGTGTTTATTTGAAATTAGTTCTTCTTCAATTGACTACTTAAGTTTTCAAGATCAAGATTCAAATCATGAGGCAACTAAAAAGTATTTATGAATTATTATTTTTGTGTATGCTTTATAATTTAAACTATTATAGTTTAATGCTATATTCGTAATTTTAAATTAATTTTAATTTTATTTATTTATAGAAATAAGTTCATATGAAATAATTGTGGGATTAAAAAAGTCTAACCAACTCTGCTTCGAGACTCGAGAAGGTCGGAGGGTCAGGTCTAGCAACAGATCATACCCTAAGATAACGGGCCTAGCAACAAACCCCTTCAGATAAGGGTAGTGGGTTTGATGGTTGACCCTATCCTACTCGATATTTGATCATCTCTAGATGAAAGGCTTTACCCAAATTGGGGTATGGACTACGAAGAAACAGTTTCTCATGTGGTGAGAATTGTTTTTATTCACCTATTTTTGATCCTCGCTGTTCATTTGGATCTCGAATTATACTAAATGGATGTATATATTACTTTTGTTAGTGGAAAACTAGAGGAAAAAATTTACATGGATCAGCTTGTAGGTTTGTCTTAGCAGGACAAAAAGACAGAATGTGTCATCGTAAAAGATCCATATATGGTTTAAAACAGTCTTCTAGACTATGGTACTTTCGATTCATGAAGTCATTACATCAAATTATTTTACCATGATTGATGAGGACTATTATGTGTATGTACCTTTTTTTAGCGAATTATGTTATATGTGTATGTACTAAGATAGAGAAATGAATCATGTTTCTTTCATTATATGTCAATGACATATCATTGGCCGAAAATAATATGGAAAAAATTAACACTATTAAACAATGAATATCCTCTATCTTTGAGATGAAAGATATCAATGAAGTTAGATATATTATAGGATTTGGGATTTCCAAGATGTTCTAAAAGAATGTTTGGTCTATCTGAATAAACATATATAAATATAGTGGTACTTTCCACAATGCATAATTCGGAATTTTTTTAATACTTCTATTAATAAGAATTTAGCGCTAAGCCTTGAATAATACCCCAAAATGGATAAAGAGAAGGAAGAGATGATCATTGTTCCTTATGCTAGTAAGATAGGAAGTCTCATATATTCCATGTTATATAGGGGTATAGATCGGTGGGTAAATCTACTGACTAACACCTTACCATTACCGACTGGATATTGGTCGATAACGGAAATACGGTGCCATTATCGGTACTGTATTCTATCGGTAACCGATACCGATGTCATCGGTTACCGAAGAAGAAGGTCGGTTACCGAAGAAGAAGGTAACCGACCTTCTTTGTTTTTTTTAAATCAAAAAAATTAATAATACATAATTACATACATCCATTGACTCAAAAATCCAAATACAAGTTCATAATCTCGAATACATGTCCAATACTTAAGCTCGAAGTGATCTAAGTGAGTTAATAATGTGATCGGGATCTGCGTGGATACCTGAATCGATTAAAATCAAATATTAATATTAATATTAATATAAATTAAAAAACTTACCGTAAAACTAGTTGAATATGTATGTTACCAGCATCAAGTGCGATCATATCGGGATCCTCCTCATAGTCGTCCAAGGAGAGTGCCGCAAAATCTTCAATAATGCTGGAAGAAGAGACCATCCAATTTTGCGCACATATCAAACCCTCATCTGTAGAACGCAACAAGGAACTCCAATGTGAATCTATCACATGCCTACAAGTACTAAAAGCCGACTCTGATGATACGGTGGATAGCGGGATAACCAATATATCTCGCAACATCCTCGTCAATATAGGAAACTTATGCTCATGCGTCTTCCACCATACCATATATAGGATCGTCGGGCTCACAGGAATCATTAAGGTACCTATCCAACTCACTTTGATCATTTGCTCTTTCATCAATTTCCTTGAATGACTCAAAATCAGGTTCTACTTCATGGTTTGCATCAGTATAATCCTCAGAACGAGTTGTAATATAGCATGAGTTATGACTTATGACAATAAAATAAGAAAACACTATCATGTAAAGTTTTCATAAATAACATGTGGTCGAAGTTCCAATGGATGTGGTGGGCTTCGGTGGTGCCAAGTCAGTATATTCATCAAAAATCTTTTGAACGATCTCTTTAACTTTATCCACTTCCTTTTTTGCTCTTTGTTTGTCAAGATTGTTCTTACAAAACCTGTGTATAAAATAAAGCATAAATCAAAGAAGATAATGAAATGTAAATCAAGAAACAACTTCTTAAAATTAAAGTTCCCTTTCAAACCAAAATTTAAACCACGCCAACTTCCTAATGGAATCAAGAATAACCGCCACGAAAAGGAATTCATTAATCTTGCATTTCGGGTTCCTTGTCAGCAACTCTCCCAAATAACTATCAAACTTGCTTTGTATCCTCTTAGCTATATCATATACAAAGTAGTCACCACTAAAACTCAACTCAGCCAACGAATTTTGAATCTTGAATATTTGTTGAAAAAATCTATGGGATGTCGGCATTTTCGAACACTTTCATCAACCCCCAATGCAGGTATAATCAGAAAATAAAGTTTTCAGTGCTTCACTATACTTAGCTGACGTCAAAAGCATATCATATGTGGAGTTCCACCTACTAGGAACATCCAACTTCACCTCTAGTGGCAGTCGCAGACGATGAAGACGGTAGAGGTGGTTAGTCAAGGAACACGTCTAGACGGGTTAGGTGCCCATATAAGCACCCCAAGTGAGTACTTAATCGACATTTGGACAATACGAAAGGAGAGTGCTCAGCGTTTAAGCTATAGCGGACCACCATGTCAAACAGAGGTCATACATAACTAATATTTCATTATTTTATTTATCACTTTCTTAACACATGAATTCTATATTTGTATTCATCATCTGACTTTGCACTTCTTCGCTTACATGAATTATTATTATTATTTTTTCACTTCTCCGTCTGTCTCCAGGAAACTAAAACTATACAACTTGAGCATGGTATCTGTTAATCTCTTTGGGGAAATGTAGACATTGATCATGATGTTAACCCAGCATCACCAGGACTAGCAGGTGGTTTGTTGTGCACTTGGCGAAAAGACTTTTTCAAAATGGAGAGCTCATGGTCTGTGGAAGGTATCCTTGAAGTTGCAGGAGAATGCACAGTGGATGACCAAGAGCTGAAGATTATAAACTGTTAAAAGAGATAAGTAAATATGGCAGCAATATTGTAAATAAGATAAAAGATTAACTATAAATCTCTACCTTATCTAGAATATCCCTTAAATAATGGGATTTAGGAGATTGAGGGGATCATGGTTCAATCCTAATCTTTGGTTATATATGTAACTCCCGTGAAGATGAAAAACATAAGAAAAAGAAGGACTCGAACCACGTAAAATCTCTTATTCTTACATTCATATACAAATCAAAACATGGCATCGGAGCAGGTTTGAAGACCTAGCCGTCATCTATCCGGCATACAGCCGATTCAAAGATGAGTAAGGAAGACAAATCAGACGAAATCATGATCCCTCAAATCGAAATTCAGAAGTATCTATCACAACAGTTCACTCAATACATGGAATCTCAGACCAAAGGTAAGTCATCCAAGGAGGATGGAGATGCCGGAGTCATCATCGATGCAAAGTTGGATACTACCAACTATGTTCTTTGGGCCCGTATGATAGAATTAGCCATAATTGGCAAGGACCGTTTGGAGTTCATCACCGGAACAGCCAGGAAACCAGCCAAAGAGGATCCCGGTTATAAAGAATGGCGAAAGAAGGATACGGAAGTTTTTCAATGGATTACCAAGTCCATTGATAAATGCTTGGTGAACCAGTTTATGTACTACCCCAATTCGTACGAATTGGGGAAAATTCTGGCATAAACGTTCAATGCAGGTGAAGACAGTCTGCAAATATTTGATTTAGTGACTAAAGCAGACAAAATTGTGCAGGGATCACTACAGTTGGAGGAATATTAATCCCTGTGCAATTCCCTCTGGACGGAGATCGACCGTAGACGATCGAATCCAATGAAGTGTATGGAGGATATGGCTAAATACAACCAGATTCAGGCAGAGCACAAACTATTCCAATTTCTGGCAGGCCTCCACCAGAATTGTGCAGCAATTACACGGGAGATTCTGAAAGAATCACCCCTGCCCTCAGTGGATGTTGCCTACGCAACACTTTGACGGGAAACCATGCACAGCCAAATCTGGAAACTGACTGGTGCGGCCTTCGGCATCCCCACAGCATCGTCGGGCAAAATCGAGACATGATTAGCTATCTATGGGTCAGCTCCAGAGAAAATCCACGATCAAAAATTGGTCAGAAACTCGCCAAATCTAGGGGATCGTCGATCAAAAATGGCGAATTACATTGGCGAATCATCATATCGACGGCCCTTTTGTGATCACTGTCAGATTGCGGGTCATTGGAGGCAGACATGCTGAAAATTGAGGAATTACCAGGGAAATCGAGGCGGACAAAGAGGGAGTCGGAACAGCTATGGCAGAAGAGGCGGCTGGACCGCCTTTACAGATGGTGAAAGGAAATGCAAGTGCACACTGTCAAGTTATAATACAATGCTGGGAGCAAGGGTCAGATCCACATGAGGGACTCATCAACATGTAATCAATTCACAACACCTATCAAAGTAGCTTAAAATTCAAGGAGTTTTATATAACAAACTACTAAGTAAAATTAAATAAAACTAATTACAACCAGAAGCTAAGAGAGTATAGCTCAAATGCTGTCACAACACTCGAACCAAAAAACTCATAAATCCTAGTGATGATCACGAATAAGAGGAGCAACTCAGGACTATGATGTATTGCCTCATTAAATCACTTATGACTGAATCTAATCATCAAAGAACCAATTCTTGCTTATCTAATACCACAGAACCTATCATGATCCATCCTATTTTACGAGGTATGGATCATTTCATCCAACTTAAAGGCAGGTTAGGAGTAATACACAAGGACGGCCAATTAGACAACATCAATAGTCCTGTTCCTTATATATGGCACCGCAAGTTAGGAGTAATACCCCAAGGACGACTGTGTGAGCAGATCTAATGTCAAATCTACACACCTATATGGTCGTAGTGAGTGCAAATTGCCTAAATAAATTCAAAATGTTCGGCCTAAACACATGAATTAGCAAAACAGTACATGCTCATATAAAAAATTAACAAGAAAGATTCAATGATTCATAAAAACATGATCAAAAGCAATAAATCTTGGTTCAAACAAGCCCTAAGTCTACATAACTAGCTCATGCGTAGAGCATGAGCTGATACAAGCAAGGAAAAATAGCAGCTGCTCAAATCCATGGCCAAAACGAGCAGAAATTCCAGTCTCGAGATCAGGACCAACTTCTGGTGTGGCCTCCAAATAGCCCTCCTAGATACCTCTGATCCGCAATGTGTGTGAATGAAAAATGTAGAGGACTTCTAGGGCAAGAGCTCTGTGAAGTTACAACTCAATACCTCCAGCCATTTGAGAACAGCAATCCATACAAGAGGCTTCATGGACATTGTAGTTTCATTAAACCCAGAATTGTAATTTGGCTTCAAACCCTATCCGAAAGGCCTGTTTTGTGTATAATGTGTGAAGCTAAATTGTAGAGGTCTCCTTGTTCTTCATGATGGTGAAAGGACAGCACCACCCTTGTAGTGGTTTGTGAGATATCTTCCACACAAGGGACTTCAATCACATTTCATCTGCATTTTACCCAGAATTGTAAAATCAGATAAAACTCGGTCTTGGATGCCTTTTTTGCCTCTCATGTGTGAATAAGAATTGTAGAACACTTCCTGAGAAACATCCCTGTGAAATTATAGTTCGATACCTTCAGTGGTTTGAGAGATATGTCCGTTGGAAGGACTGATCAGTCACTTCACCCTTCTTGCCCGAATTAGCTAAGCAGCTTTTTGATGAATTGTTGGCTCTTTTCAGATTCGAAATTTTGTTGTCTCTTGGTGTCTTTGGCTCCAAATCTTGTGTATATCACACGAAAAACATGGTGCACTTGACCTTGGACCATAACTTGGACATGAAATTGAGCATTGAACACCAAGTAACTTAGTATAACTTGAGCTTCAGCCATTTTGATCCATTTCTTCACAATTTTGCACAGTTTTGCCTAATTCTGCCACATTTGATCTCTTAATCTGTATCAACGCAATTAAGCACAAAATAAGACATAAATGAAGTGATTAGAGCATAATATGATAAACAATGATATGCTAAACATGCTCGGAAAGTGATATGAATTTCGCTTATCAAATGCCAAGGGAAAAGAATAGCTCTTGAAAAGCTTTACTTGTAAACTCTGCACCATCATTGCTTTTGGTGATTCTAAAACCAGCATTAAACTACGTCTTAACCATTCTGAGAAACTGTGACACTGCCTCTTGTTTGCTTTTCATCAGGTAAACCATGTTCCTCTGCTATATCATCCACAATCGTGAGACAAAATGTTGCACCTGACAACGTAGGTTGAGCGAAAGGGTCCCATATATCAATATGCAATAATTCAAACATATGGCTAGTACTTTGTATGTAAGTAGGAAAAGGTAGTCGTGTTTGCTTAGCCTTATGACATGCATCACATGGAATAGAAGAGTTTGATTCATTCAAGCATAGGTGAGACAAAACACTGTCAGAAGTATGGCCCAACCTGTCATGCCATATACATGTTCGTACAAAGTTACAACTCAAAACAGAATTATGCTCAAAAGGTTCTTGTGTTGGCCTGGGTAACTGTCTTGCAAAAACATTCCCCTACGGCTGCATCAGATTTGCACATTTTCCCTTCTTTGATGGATGAAGTAGGTAAAGGCCCAAAAATTCCTTCTCCACGGCTAGTATGTTTCTAGATTCAAGGTCCTGTATCACGCAATGAGAGGGGTAGAATGAACATGAGATATGAGCACTTTTGCTAAGCCTGGAAACAAATAATAGATTAAACTGGAAATGAGGCATGTACAAGATATTTTCAAGTATAAGGAAAGAGTTTAAAGCAAATTTTTCGATGAAATGTGCTTGAGATGTGGCTCCATCAGCCTGGTTTACAGGAATTTTTCTCGCTGCAAGTCTGATATCACCCTGGATTTTTAAATCTTTACACATGTGACTCGTGGTACCTGTATCCACAATCCATGCCCCTGTAGGTAAATAAGATGCAGTTGCTAAAGCTCGCAGAAAGACATTACTCGTGAAGTCTGCATCAGTTGGAGCAGACGAACTTAGGTTTAAAATCAGCGCTTCCTTGAGGGCTTTTGAGAATTCTTGCCTCACAATCTCTATCACGTTCATAGCAGATCCACTTTTTGGTTCATCCAATGGTGAATCCATCACCATGTTTGCCGTATGAGTGACTGGCTAATACATCCTTGATCTCCATTGTGCACCCCTCAACCAATAATAGTTAGCCATTGAATGGCCTTCATGTTGCAGTGTTCACAAACTTTCAGTCTATAACAATCAGCTACTGTATGTCCCAAGATACCACAGTTTTCACATCTCACATTCTTCTGAACATTTCCCTTCTCTTGAGGATTGAAAGCCCTTGGCTTATACATTCCCTGATTCCACTTTGATACAGTAGGTTTGAAATCTCCACCTCTGGCCATCATGCCGTGATTTGCAATACTTAAACTCATGTTATTAGCACTTAGATTTTCCTCTCGCTGCTTGTCAACTGTCAGGATAGTAGAATAGACTTTGTTAAGATTCGGCAAAGGGTCAGTAGCAAGAATCTGACTAGAGATCTGCTCATATTCATTATTCAAGCCAAACAAGAATTTCATGGTCTTGTCCTCCTCATTTTGTCCACACTTGCATTGTACCTCTGGCCTTATATAATTTAACTCATCCCATAAGCCCTTCAGCTTGTTAAAATATACATTAACATTATCGATTTCCTGCTTAAGATTTGCGAGCTCCCTCTTAATACGAAATACCATGGGAGCATTGTATTGCCCCAGGCACTCTTTCAACTCAACCCATAATTCCCTAGCGCTATTTGTTGTGTATTGAAAGCCAGCCAACACCTTACTATCAATCGGATTACAAATTCATAACGTAACTATTAAATCCACAACTTTCTATACCTGATACTCTTCCGACGTTTCATCCGCAGGTGGAGCATACTCTGGATTGATCAGATCTAGTTTTCATTTCGCCCCAAGTGCCATTCTCACGGCACGACTCCAAGCTTGATAATTCTTGGAATTCAACAGTACAGTCACCAACTTCATTCCGGGTTCATCAGAATCCCAAAGTTGAATCCCTTTTGTAGTACTTGAACCTCCAGCTGAAGGGTTAAATGCAAACATAGGGTTAATCTCAACTTTCCCGGTCTTCTCCTGATTTTCGCCCATTGATCAAATATTGCAGATGAAGAAAGCTTATGTTGTATGCTTTGATGCAGCAGAAGATTTAATTCTGGATTTTGATCGGGATCTAAGCCAAATGATGCTCCGATACCATGTTAAGAGCAATGAAAATAAACATTGAAATATGATCGATAACTAAAAATAACTGTAATGCTCAAACAACTGGAAGCAATATAGCAAGAGAAAACAAAACATTCGATGCTTACAATATGACAAATCCGATAGCAACTCGTGTACAGACGAAAGAGGAAAGTTCTAGTCTTTTTGTTCCCGTGAAACTATGAATGAGTACAGACGTTTGTTTATATACATATCAGATTGGGCTAAAACTTAACGGGCCTATTTACAAATGTACTGTGTATTGGGCATGAACTCCAATTTCATCAAATACATCTCAAGAATTGAAGTTCAAGCATTTTCCATGGCACTCGTACTGACACCAAAATGAAACAAACCATCTCATCTGATACAAGTCCCCATATATGATATACTTCGATGGCTCATGTTGAGTCTGTTACCAGAAGAAAAAAAGATAGAAACCAAACATACTTTGCCAAAAGGACTTGTAAGAAATTGGATGGTCATGCAGAGGAAAAATGCATTCAAGCGAACTAAGAATGTAAAGCACGGACATCATGCTGAACGATATTGGAGCTTGACTTGAAAGAGGTTAGGAAGATCACAACAGAAAATAGATAGCTATGAACTTACCGCCACTTAAGCTCGTTAATGAGATGGATTAACTGGTTGAAATATTGAGATCAGAGTGCCCCAAAACAACTGCTGAGCCCAAAGGAAGAAGAGTAAGATAACCTTCTCAATTAAAACAGCCACCGTGAAATTATTGTTGTTCAGCAATGGAGCCTGCTTCTGTGATGACGATAAACCTTAGTGCCCGAAATTTGATGCCCTGCCTTCTAATTCATTTGCTTCAATAGCCATACCCGCCTTTTTAAGGCACAGGCTATAAGTACTTAAGGTGACATTATCGGGTGCACAACCAACTGACAACATCTGTTTATTGATTCCATTAGCTTCATACATTCTACCTTTCATACAGTACCCAATCATAAGAATGGTGTAAGTCATGTTATCATGGGTGCATCCTTTAGCCTTCATTTCTGCAGCAATAAAATTTGCCTCATCAACATTCCCAGCTTTACAGTATCCATCAATGACAGGGTTGCAAACAAATAACTATGTAGATCTTGTAAACATTTAAAAAAGAAAGAGAAAAAAAATAAAACTAACCGTCTATTACTGTAACATCAGCATCAAGATGCAACAGTGCGTCCTCCTGGAACTAGGTACACTTCTCCCTTATCCCGACAACTACAAATTCAACCTCCCCCATAAGGCCCACTCTTCTTAGGCCACTTTTGATTCGATTAAAAATTCTCTCAAGCTAAACACGAACTTAGTGCTCTACGTGTTTAGCAGGGAATGGAACTAATGAGGTGACAGTGGCTGGGTTGGCGTGATGCCTTACCTTGAAACTTCTCGTATGGATGCACAAC
>JAOYMZ010084845.1:0-11202 GCA_025802335.1 Pinguicula primuliflora
CTCGAACCCAAGTTTGTTGAGAAGTTATTTGCTCCTCCACCAACTCAATTATAATCATAATGTGCTATTTATCTAGAACTTAAATATATTTAATGATATCTTCATTATATAATAAACTTTTCCCCGAATTTAAGGTGGGGGATTGGCTCCTGTTCTGCCCGTTGATAAGATTCTGCTCCTCTCTGTTGTGTGGCCAGTCCAAATTCGAGGGATGAATTTCTGCCATGAGAAGTTGTTGTCAGGCCGAAAATGGTTTTTCGGGCGGCTTCTCGACTTATTGTAGCATAAGCTGCATCAACTGAGGACAATGGGGACATTTTCAGAATGCCCCTGATGATGATGTCATACTCCTTGTTGAGTCCGGACAAAACTGTGAATAGTCTATGTTCATCTTGTAGAGCATTGAATTTGTTGATGCCTTCGCCATTAGAGTTTCCAGGTTTCGGGAATATGGTCACATATATCAGACATAGTTTCCTCATTTTTCAAACTAAATCTTACAAAATCATCGTAATCCCTAAAATGTAATAAAATGTAGGGATTACAATCGACTTTGTTGACTTTAAGGGTATGAGGAGTTATGATTGATGTAAGAGTTATAACTTTAGTAACTACCAATATCTAACCTCCTCAACTATCATCCGAGAGCTGCTATACCGCAATAAAACAACAAACGAAAACTACACTAAAAACAGCCGACACCATGTCATTGGACATACTGTGGCCCCACAACACTCAGAGACCCTCATTTGTTGCTGCACGTGGTTTTATTGCGATTTTTGTGTCAAGTTTTTTGTGTGGTATATCATTTTTCCTATCATTCATTCCCAAAAAACGAATCCTCTTGTCGTCTATCTTCAAATGGATGTGTGTGCTATTTTATTAGCAAGCATCTCCGGCCATGATATCATTAGTGGATCTTTTTCTTTGCAAAAGTGTTGAAAGACTACTGGATTGCTGAAGTTTACTTTCAAGTTTCTTTTCAAAGTTTCGATAGCTGATATACGTTTATCTCCTGCTCATGAGGTCTTGATATACATGGCTGATCTTGTTGTTATGAAGGCAATATTTTCCAAACAAATCCGCCAGGAGTAGATGATATGTGGTTAAAGCCTGATCGGGCATTTAAAGTTGCTTTTGTGGTTTGGCTTGTTGGGCATGAAAAGCTTGTCAACTTTCTGCTGCAGGATTGGCATTACGGCCTACTGAATAAGGATTGAAATCAACAATAGCTGCTTGGATCAACAGGATACATCTCTCTTCCTGGAGAATGCGACAATCATTTTTGCTTCTAATCTGTCATGTTTATTTGTTGTAAAACTTTTAGCGGAGGAGGACAATCGACATCAATAATTATTTTATAAAAAAATAAAAAATAAAATCATCTATTTAATTGTGAGGACGCGCTGGTCATGAGCCGAAATCCGACGGGTAGAAATTCATATGTACGGGAATGTTTGGAAAAAAAATGCAACAACCATTTTTTCATATAGAAATGCTATACATATTTGTCCATATATGTGTGGATAACCAATCATGTGGTGCCAAGTGGCATCTTTTTACCAATAACAACACATAATAATTAAAATTAATATTATTAAATAATATATTTAATTATTATTGATTGATTTAAAATTTATAGTTAAAAAAATAAATAAAATAATTAAAAATAAAATAAAATAAATAATTAAAAAATTAAAAAAAATAAGATTTAATTTTTTCGATTTAGAGTTTAGGACAGATAGTGTTTAGGGTTTATTCGGGGTTTAGAATTTATTCGGAATTTAGAGTTTATTCAGGATTTATTCGGGATTTAGGATTTATTCAGAGTTTAGGGTTTATTCAAATTTACATACGATAGGATATTGTATTTATGGTTTAGGGTTTATATTAATTTAGGTTTTAGGGTTTATATTAATTTAGGTTTTAGGGTTTATAGGAGAGGGTTTAGGGTAGTATTTGCTTATTTGACCTCTAGTGTGGTAGGACGTGTTGGAAGTTTTTGTTTTTATTTTATTTTATTGTATTGTATCTTATTTATTTATTTTTCTATTTTTTATGTATTTTATTTTATTTTATTTTTTCTATTATTATTATTATTATTATTATTTTTCTTTTTTCGAGCTGGGGTCTCCACGGTAACAATCTCCCCACCCTGCTGAGGGGTGGGGGTATGATTGCGTACATCTTACCCTCCCTAGACCCTGCCTAAGGGCGCGATTTACTGGGTATGTTTAGTTTGATTTCGTTTAGGGTTTATTGGAGAGGGTTTTATATTTTTAGCAGCGAAACTGCCGTAATATTAACCACTATTTTTTTTATTAGGGTTGAGGGTTTATTCAGGGTTTAGAGTTTATATTAATTTAGGGGTTAGGATTTATAAGATATGATTTTATATTTTTAGCGACGAAGCCGTCGTAATATTAGTAACTATTTTTATTAGTGTTTATTATTTGGGGTTTATATTAATTATTTGGGGTTTAGTGTTTATATTAATTTAAGGGTTTGGGTTTGGAGTTTAGGATTTTAGTTTGTTGGCAGCGAAGTTATTATTTTTTTATTAAAATTTAGCATTGTTTAAATTTAGAATATAGGATTTATAGGATTTACGTTTTTATATTTTTGCGGCTTCGCTGTAATATTAATTAGTATTATATTAAGTTTAGAATTATTAAATTTATATTTATAGGATTTTTAGAATTAATAAATTAGTTAAATTTATTTTATTTTATTTAATCATTAATTAAACTACATGTCATATGTGTATCCTTACGAACATGTAGCATCCCCTTTTTCGTATGCCGAAGCGAAACATTTGAAAAAGCAAGAAGTTTCCTTCCAACAAATCGATTTCCACATAAGGACCAACAAAACAATTTCCACATGAACTTGGAAGATTCCTGCATTTTCTCATAGCAAAGAGGTCATTTCTCTAGTTCAAGCAGGATCGAGGATCCATGGAGAAGATGATAGGAGACGAATATCCTTTTACCCTCCTTGATGCACTTTTAGTTTTGTTGCCTTGGCGTTTACCCTCCTACTCCAATGTATAAAAAATGTACGATAAAATGAAATAAAATGCACGATAAAATGAAATAAAATCGGCCATCAAAGGAACCGTTGAAAACTGACGTCTCCCCTTGAATTCCGCTGGGCAGGCAGGCAGGCACCTTACGATAATGAAACACTTGTTGAAGATAGAATTAAGGGGAACCATTGGAAGTTGGTCCTAAAAATCTCTCGGACTCCCTTCATAATCCTACAAATTTGGGTCTATATATATACATGTAGACCCACATATGGGGATCAAATTCGAACACCGTGTAGCAGCAATGAATCCAAAACCGTCCGTCGAAATTGTGCCAGAAATGAGTCCACTTAAGAAACTCGTGGCCATCAAATTTGATGCATTGAATTGGAAAATGAAAGCAGATGAAGAAATCTATACCATTGATAAGGAGATTAGACTCCATGAATGGAGAAAACTTAAGGCATTGACTAGGGAAAGTATAGCTGATGAGAAACTCAAGGAGATTGATAAGTGGATTATGAGGCGTCAAGAGCAGATTCAACAGCCGACCAAGGCGTGTCAAGAGAAGATTAAGGAGTATCAAGAGGATATTAAGGTGCATCAAGAGCGGAGACATGAGGCAGTCGATAGGAAATTTAAGGCATCCGAAAAGGTTAGAATCGAACACCCGATCATTGATGGTGAGATTGAAATACTTAAACAACAACGGGAAAAGGTGAATGCAGCGGTTATGGAGGCTAACGAGGTGCTGCTGCTGAATCATGAAGAATTGTGCAAGTCATTGAATCCAAACCTGTCGGTCGAAATTGTGCAAGGAATAAATCCAGATATGAAATTCCTAGCCATCAAATTTGATGGATTGAGTAGGAGAAGTAAAATATTTAGAGAAATTGATACCATTGATGAGAAGGTTTCCCGCCTTGAACGTCGAAAAGGTAAGGCATTGGAAATGGAAAGTATAGCTGATCAGAAAGTCAAGAATATTGATAGGTTGATTTTTAGGGATCAAGAGCAAATTAAGTTTTGTCAAGACAGGATTAAATTGATTCAAAAGGAGATTAATGTGTGTCAAGAGGACATTAAGGCGCATCAACAGCAGAGACATGAGGCAGTCGATAGGAAATTTAAGGCATCCGAAAAAATCAGAATCGAAAACCCTAGCATGGATGATGAGATTGAGAAACTTGAACGGCAACGTGAAAAGCTGATGGTAACGATTACGGAGGATGAATAGGTTTTTTTTTTGGTAAAGCAAATTTGTATTATGAGATAAAAAAGTTTGTACATTTACAAGTGCTTCTAGTAGGCAAAAATTATACATATCCTACTAAGCACGCCCTCGGATTCATGATCCATTCTGTAATTGAGTAGACAAGACTTGATTTCGCCTTACTCTTTATCCAGCTCCATGTCACCCTTTGTAGTTTGTCCACAAGACGTCCTGGTTCCGGAGCTAGGCTGTTGAAGCGTTTCTGATTTCTTGCAGTCCATAAGATCCATGTGGTAGCCGACCAGAACATAAGCCATAGTTCCTTGTGGAATCCAACCGATATAGCTAGTATAAAATCCTCCAGATTTACTTCTGCTGGCGCAGGGGTCTCGAGCCAGAGGAATAGCTGATTCCAAACTGCTTTGGCCCGATCACAGTTGAAAAATAAGTGATCTTCTGATTCAGGCACTGAGCTGCATACAATGCAGAGGATAGGTGATTCTTCATGCACGATTTTCCTGTTCTAGAGGTTTAGCAATGTTGGCAACTTTCTTCTAAGTAGATGCCAGTTAAAGATTAAAACTTTCTTTGGAATGGACTTATTCCATAGCAATGAAAAGCTCTCCAGGTCAGTTGTAGAGGTGGCTTCCTGCACAGTATGATGTAGCCTGATAAAATGAGAAGCGATTTACGTTGCATATTGACAAGAAGCACTCAGTTTGCATCTCCATGAGTCCTCAACCTGCACCTGAAATGGAAGTTCAGATAATATATCAATTAAGCGGGCAATTCCTCTTTCTCCCACTCGAAAAGTTCTCTTCGCCAAACCCAATTCCAGACCCACACATTGTTTTCCCAGTGCCCATGTTGAGCCACAGTTGCGTCCCTTAGAAGGTCAATGAGCATGAGTTGGTTAAATCTGGATTTAATACGGACAGAACCCACACAAAAGTCATCCCAGAAGTTCGTTCTTGCCCAATTTCCAAGTTCCAGAGTTACCATATCTTTGAACCATTCCTCCGTTGTGATTTTTTCAACAGTTTTCCACCAGCAAGATTTATGCTGCCTGCCTCTCATGTTTATATTCCTTGTGTCATCAGCATGAGTTGCTGAGTTTACCAGGACTCGATAGGTGCCAACTTGCAGAGATCCTCTGAAGCCATATCTTGAGGTAATAATAGATTTCCACATCTCCTCCTTGTTATTCAATAATCTTCCCGCCCATTTGCCAAATAGAGCCAAGTTGATATCATGTAATGGCCTAATTGCTAACCCCCCTCTATCTATAGGTTGACAAACATGCTGTCAAGCTACCCAAGACACTCTTTTTTTATCGTCTCTCCCTCCCCAAAAGAAGGTTCAACGGATAGATTCGAGGGTGTGTAGGACATTCTTAGGGGCTATATACATGGAGAAGTAGTACGAGGGCAATGAGGATAGCACCGAGTTAATAAGCACTCTTCGACCTGCCGCTGAGAGATTCTTGTTTTCCCATTTACCTAGCACTTGTCCGAATCTATTTATAACCGGTTTCCACATAGCCTCCAACCGGCAACCCAAGATAAATGAAGGGAATTTTGCCAATGGAGGATGAATAGGTGATGATGCCGAAACATGAAGGATCGTTCAAGTCAGTGAAAGAGACGAGGGAATGATAGAATCTAACTATGCATTGCTTTCTTCTGCCTTCTAGTCTCGAGTCTATGTATCTTTTATTGCTTTCTTCTGCCTTCTAGTCTCGAGTCTATGTATCTTTGTTCGGTTTTTTGGTTTAGGGTTTAAAGTAGGGGTATGATGAAGACTATGTAAGGTTACATTTATTTCAATGAAAATGGTTACTTATTGAACAATCTTGGCTACAATTTTTAGTTTTCAACGAAAAAGTTCATGCATGTGTACATATCTCATCTCTTGTCTCATTGTGCACTCACATTTGTGGTGTATATAAGCCATCTAGAATTTAGAAACGGACACAAATCGTGCACAAATCTTGCACACTGTTAAGCAGATTATAGAACACTGCAAAGATCATGGATGATTTAGTCAACTAGAGAGATATGATAGATATGGTAGTTTTGGAAGATTAGATAATTATGGTAGACAAGTTCTTTACTATATAGGACTCTTTCCTTTCCTATTGTCTATAGGACTCTTCCAATGTCTATATATTGTAACACACGTTTGTAACAAAGTATCAAGGAATACAAGTCTTTTCTACCAAAACTTGTGCAATTCTCTCAATTCTTTCATGGTATCGGAGCGATTATGCTTGCGCAAATCATCGATCCTCAGTTAAGTGTGTGATTTGGTGGTCTATAGCTGTGAAATTCGAGTGAAGTGTCATCACTCGAGCACCCAGCAACCTTGTGGTAATAGGAACAAAACCGTGTGGTTTTTCCTTGACGAACAGCAACACCGTGTGGTGATTCTGCCCAGATTTTTCCTGATCGTGCAATACACTGTGTATTGTGTATCTGTGTTTGTTGGTGCTCAGCAAGTTGTCAACATATCAACGTCCAACCATATCATAAACATGAGAGTATTCAATGACTTTTTCTTATCCTAATCTATCTCAAATCGTGTCTGTAAAGTTGGATTTGAGTAATTACCTCTTGTGGATGTCGCAGATCGTCCCAGCTCTGTGTAGTCATGATCTCATGGCCACAGCTGATGGAACCATGCCTTGTCCGGCCGTAACTCTACAAGGGCTGAATGCTGATGATCCAAAAGCGATCGTCAATCCGGAATTCATCGAATGGTGCCGGAAAGACCAGTTTGTTCTGGCACTAATCAATGGATCGTTGTCGCCTGAAATTCTTCCCGAAACATATGGATTGACGAGTGCTCAAGCAGTCTGGGATAAACTTTCCCGACAGTTCTCACCCAAAAATGTTTCCCGAGTCTTGAATCTCAAGCACAAACTGCAAACCTTGAAGCAGGGGTCATAGAATTGCAGCACTTATCTCCAATCTGCAAAATTTCTTCGAGCCGAATTATCTTCCGTCGGCCAAATCGTCATAGACTAAGAACTCATTGATTATGTCGTCGGAGGCCTATCGACGAGATTTCGGATGTTTCTACCCCATATATCATTCGCCCACCATTATGCAAAATTGAGCATGGAGGACTTCGAAACTGAGTTGCTAACCTATGAATCCCTTGTTGCTGTGCCCTCACCACCAGAACGTGACGCAGTAGCCCTATGGTCGACCAGCGACACCATCGCTTACGGGGATCCGCATAATCTCCAAGGGAATTTTCGTGACGGTCGTGGATGCTACTCGGACTATGGTCACCCCAATGGCAGATTCGGCGGTCGAGGATGGTTTTACCAGGGTCGATTTGGCCCATCCAGCTCCGGTTTCCGTCAATAAAGCGACGTGTCTAGGCAACCCTCGTATGGGCGACGCGATGGAGAATTCTCCGAGATGAAGAAGGCCGTGAGAGATGGGCCAAGTGATTTTTCTAGTGGGCCGAGGCAAATTAATGAATTTAGCAGCCCAAATCAGCAACCAATTGGATCGTCTGGGTCATCTGGGTCGGGTCAGACCCAGCAGGCCTCATCCAATAATAATTCGAATGTGGTCAATCCTTAGGCTTGTCAAATATGTGGAGGTGGTAGTCACACTGCTGATTGCTTTAATCGAATGAATTATACCTTTTAGGGTCGATATCCACCCGCAGATCTCATGGCTATGGCGGTTCAGTCAAATGCATCTTTTGACAATGGATTGTGGTTCGCTGACTCCGGGGCGAACAATCATATCACTAATGATCTAGCCACTTTGTCCTTGCAGGAAAACTACTCAGGAGGAAACGAGGTCGCTGTAGGTAATGAAGGCTCTCTCGAAATTCAGTACACTGGTTCATTAACCTACCAAACTCCAACTAGATCCCTTACTCTCTCTAATGTCTTTCATTATCCTAACGCGTCTGCTAAATTGCTTTCGGTCTACAATTTTTGTTGGGATAACGATTGTTTCTTTGTCTTGACTAAATTTGGTTATCAGGTGAAGGGCAACAAAATGGGGAAGATGCTCCTACAAGGGCCTAGTGTCAATGGGCTATATCCAGTGAGCCTGTCTGATTCCTCAAATCCTAAATGTGCATTGACGGTTATGGTTGGTGTGAAGGCATCCATTAATAATTGGCATGAGAGATTAGGTCACTCTGCTGCTCCTATAGTTAATCGTTTAGTTCGGCTCAATAAATTGCCAATTTTAGGTTCTAGTTGTTTAGACTTTTGCGAAGCATGTCAATTTGGTAAGAGTAAATAGTTATAGTTTCCTTCGTCTACACGTCTTTCTAGATTTCTATTAGAACTTATTCATTCTGATGTATGGTCAGCTTCGATTTCATCCAACACTGGATTACGATATTATGTCATATTCATTGATGATTTTTCGTGTTTTACATGGTTATATCCACTTGCACACAAGTCTGACGTTTTCAAAAACATCGTTGATTTTAAAGCTCTTTTGGAAAATTAGTTTTCTCTTAAAATTAAACAGTTTCAGAGTGATGGTGGTGGAGAGTATCTGTCAAACGCTTTTTCATCGTTTTTGTCAAAGCATGGCATACTACACAGGATATACTACCCACACACCTCACAGCAGAATGGAGTAGCAGAACATAAACATCGCCATTTAGTGGATATGAGTCTCTGTTTACTTTCTAGGGCACGATTACCTCGTAGTTTCTGGGCTGATGCCGTCTTCACTGCAAATTATATTATTAATCGATTGCCTACACCCATGCTTAACTATGACAGCCCATATTCACTGCTTCATGGTATCACACCTGATTATTCAATGTTTTGAGTGTTTGGAAATGAGTGTTATCCTTTGCTACGTCCTTATAATACCACAAAGTTCATGTATCGTAGTAAAAAATGTATCTTTTTAGGGTATAACACAAAGTATAAAGGATATAAATGCTATGAACCTCTCACTAAAAGGGTTTAAATATCCCGCAATGTCATTTTTGATGAGGTGACCTTTCTGAGACTTCATAATAGTGCCCTTGACATTAGCTCTGCTGGCGCGTCTTCGTCTGATTTGGTGACCTCTCCTGGTATCCGTATTTTGCCTAGACACTTACATGTTTCAGACTTATGTTCATCTGATTTGGTTTCAGACCCTGTGCCATCCGTCGTTCCTACTGCTCCCGGTGGTATGCTGTCAGACCTTGACCCACCTATTGCTGGGTTAGAACCGACGGATGACATACTGCTAGCCTCTATCCCCCAATGCATTACATTAGTCCTCGCTTGAGTTGTTTCCTCTGACAGAGCCTACTTCTGCAACACCAGGTGTTAGGTCCTCGGGCCTTGACCCAACTGTTGACTTCAGAGCTAGTCTATGTTCGGGGGAGCCAATCAACCTTGACTTGTCATGTGACGCATCCGGTATGGAGGTCCCCTCACCTTCAGAACCCTGTCCTCAGGTTATCCCTATAACTCTTCTCGACCTGTTACTCGTAGTCAAATAGGGTCTCTTAAACCCAAGTCTTTTTCTGATTTTCCTAGCTCAAAGTATTTCCTGCAGTCATATAACCATTTAAGTTATGACATTGGAGTAATTTAACCTTCTCTCTTATCTTTTCCACATTGGAGACACAATTGTCTCTTTCCTCCAATTTAGAGGACGACGCCTCTTCTCCAACTTCTTTCCCTATTCGCCTATTCGCCTGATTAGCTTCACCAGTGGGATCTCCTTGAACACCACCCATCTCCTCTTTAACTTTTTCCTGCATCTTGCGAAGGGCGGCGGCTTCATCCTCCATTTCTTTAAGCCTCTTTTCCATCTCATCTAGCTCATTGGTGGCTCCGGCGTGGCCTCTGCCACCGCCATATCGACGTCGCCATCCATGGATCTGCCTCTGCCGCCCCCAAGATGACCTTTTTTCTCAAAATTAGGATTTTGACCTCCTATCAAAAGAGATCGGCCATTGCGATACCAGGAGTTCCCACCATCGCCAGTCGCACCACCGCCACAAGCCGAGCCGCCGCTCCTAATTCTTTGGTCATTCCCTTCGATTTTGCTCATGGCGGTCGTGGCGCTTACTATAGTCACACCGTCAGCTGCTCCCCCAAGAACGACCATGCTTCCGTCCTTTAAACCTCTCTTGTGACGCGGCATAGTCGAATGATTCTCACGGTAGTTCACCGGCGGAACATCTAGTCTCCGCTTTCTGGGCCTGGTGCCTCTCTTGCTACCCGTTGTCTCGTGACTGAGGGATGATTTGGGCGGGATTCCCGCAATTATTCTACCACATCATACACATTTTCCTGGGAGCGTGGCTCCTTCGGCCATCTTTTGATGGAAATTGGTTTGTAGATGACGATATTCAGGAATTAAATTCCCAGCTCCGATACCATGTTGAATTGCACAAGACACAGTATTTACGTGATCCGGGTATGAATCCTTACTCCCCGGGAAGAAATACTTCTACTTTGTTTTTTCTCATTTTTTCTCTACACTTCTTGTGAATGCATTTTACTACTACGCATGCTTTAGTAAACAAGCATGCTTACTAAAGCATGCTTGTTTAATGAGCATGCTTGATCAATTGTGGCTCATTAATGAGCATGCTTGAGATTTGATGGAGCATGCTTGATTTGACGTCTCAACACTAATTATCTTTTCCCCAAATATCTCCCTTGCTAACAGATACATATTTAATTTTTCATTGGAGCATTGATTTGAATTTTGTATAATGTGGTGCAAGCTGTGTGACTATCTGCTAGTATGTGAGCAATCCTTCATAACTGTGGTGTTGTGGTGTTGCTTGTGTTGAAGAAAACATGCACAGCCCCCCAAAGTAGACAAGCATGTAGGAGCATGTGCAGCCTCCATTATTAACTCAAGCATGTAGGAGCATGTGCAGCCTCCATTATTGACTCAAGCATGTAGGAGTAAATAATGCAAAGCATGCGTATGAATCATAAAGCAGGTAGTTG
>JAOYMZ010084856.1:0-11201 GCA_025802335.1 Pinguicula primuliflora
AAAATTCTTAATTAAACTACATGTAGGGATGAATTAGGGACAAAGTGTTGGGACATGTAGCATCACTCTTTTTTTTAATCCTATTTTTCTGCATTTACGCTGAATTAAAATCTATTGGGCTGAATTAGAATCTCGTTGGGCTAGGGATTGGATTTTACCTCCTATTCCTAATCAGTCCAACTGCTGGCCCATGAAGCGGAAGCCCAAAAACTTAAGAAATCAAGAAAAAAATACAAATTAAGGTAAAGTAATTATATATACCTATAGCTGAAAATTCGTACCGTTACATTTCAGGTGAAACCTTGGACCTACAGCATCTTACAAATCATATGAAGATCCTAAAAACGAAAATCGACTATGACATATGGAAGGGAATTTGGCATGAAGTGGTCTAGATAATCTGGACTGAAAGTAACTCTGTTCATTTTGAGACAGAAATGAACGCAAAGATACAAGAATGTATTGCATTATCCGTTTGGCAATGGATGGGAGCTCGAGGAATGATCAAACACTCATTCACGATGAATGACTGGATAAGAGCCCCTCAGTTTATCACAGAAACAAAGTTTAGATCGTAACATTGTATCTGTAGTTTCTCAGTTAGTCAGATTGAGCAAATTGCTCAATCAATTGTACATATTTTTGGTTTAATGAACGGAGCAATATTACGTACAAAAAAACAGTTGCTAAACAAATTTTAAGTTTTTCCAGCCGGAGATGATAAAGTGAGAAGTCTTTCGGCTGTTGACGTGATTAGAAGATATTAACAAGATTTAGTATTTTATTTTTTTTTTCATTTTCTTTTCTTTTAGGTTTATTTTTAATTATTGAAGATTTACGTAAAGTATGGGTAAAAATTTTAAGATCTATAAAAATTGTGAAAACGTAAACACAACTAATAAAATTTTAATTTCAATTTTAAAAATTACAATTTAAGTAATTCTGTATTTGCTAAATTTTTTAAAATATTTTACAGAATATTTTTTTATTTTTTAAGTTTTATTTATTTATTTTTATATTTTATTTAAATTTTTTATATTTTTTAAAATTTTATATTTTTGTAATTTTGTATTCATTTTTTAAGTTAATATCATGCTGTGTAAATTATTCGTTTTTGAAAGTAAATTACAGTTTCCAAACTAATATGCGGTAAAGTAATTTTAAGGCAAATCACATAGCTAAATTATATTTTACTCGAAAATATAAGTCACATTAGCTATTTTGCTAAAATAGACTGCACACAATTTATTAACATCTTGTTTTTACAGCGTCATTTTGGTCCACATGGCTTTATATCATTGAATATGTTAGTAGGTGCGGAGTATTATATCAAACTCATGAGATCTGCTACGACGCAAGAATTAGGGGAGCAAGAAGTACAAAACACTAAGTGGAAGCATACCATTTGTTTAAGGTGTAACCCACACTTAATAATCATCCAATCATATTACACCACCACCGACGGATCATATTACAGCCCACTCTGTGAAATATTTGACGAATCAGAATCACATCTCTTTTATGAATGCTCAGCCACACAACATTACTGGAAAACAATTTATGCTTGGCTGAACATATCCGAGTTTGTGCAAGTTCAACTGGACGGGGATAACCTGGCAAGCCATATGCAGCGATTACGGATGCCCTGGACTGCAAAAACATGGAAAGCTATCTGGCAATTAGCTTGCTGGCAGATCTAGAAAAATAGAAACACCAAGATATTCACAAATGTAGCTTGGGAGGAAGATGAAATTGTGGAAAAATTAAAGATGGAGCTGTGGCTTATCTTTTGAACTCGACATCTCCTCAATGCAGCATCTTCTTTTAGCGACTAGAGCCAGGAACCGCAGCTATGCATCTCCAATCTGGTGAATCTGGTAAACCATCGATGATAATCACGAAGAAGTGAAGAGGCGGACTCCGACAGCAAAGAATGGTACGAGGTTGGTGTTGAGCTCAATTTCTTCCGACAGCTTGTGATGTTTCCGACAAATGAAGTGAGTGGGAGAGGAAAAAGAAAATGGTCTCTAGAGTGAGCTTTAACATTTTAGGCCCTGTTTGCAAGTTCTACTGAAAAGTTGCTTTTGGCTTTTGATTGGGCTTTTAAGAAAATTTGCTTTTATAAGGAAGTTATAAAGTGTTTGCAGTGGGGGCTTTACTGTGATAAAAATTTAAAAAAAATAGTATGACAAGAAAATTTTTGGGTATTTTGATATTATCGATTTGTATATCGATAAAATTATCATAAAAATAAATTTTTAAATATTTACAAAATTACCACCGCCTTAAGCCTCCCAAAAGCTATCTTGGGATAGTTTTTGGCTTTTGGGCTTTTGAGAGCTTTTCCACCGCCAAAAGCCAAAATTGCAAACAGTGTAGAAGGGGCTTCTGCGATTGAAAAGCCAAAAGCTGCTTTTGGGAAGAAATTGTAAACAGACACTAGTGCCCTTCTTATCCATGACACTCCTTCCATGACAAAATTACTTATATTCGTGACAACAAATCAAAACCGTTGAATTAAATCGAACGGCCCATATTAAATCCCACAATTGAATCTGCCCAAATCTGCAATTTCTGAAATTTAGTCGTCAAATCTGATCGTCTTCTCCAATCCATCCTCACACTGATTTCATCTTCTCTAGCGACCGTCCTTCCCTTGCGATTATGGCGACCGTCTTCTCCAACGACTTCCATTTCACCTGTCAATAATAGATCCTTGCAACTCGAGAAAACGGATTGCAGCAGACAAAAAGAGCATAAACCTGACATATCTTGAGATCGATAGATTATTGGTGCCTCTTGAGATCGGTAGATTAGTAATTTTTATTAGGAATTTTGTGATCCGGGTTATGCTTTGTTGGCTATATCTTCATTTTCTTATGTTTACCTGACATCTCTTTTAGCTGAATTGGGTTTGTATGGATCGCCAACAAAAACTTCGATTCTTTTCAATCGAACGTTTGAGACCTTTAGACCTACTTGAGTGTTATCATAGCTAAGTCCCTACAATTGAATTTTTCCGAGAGGGATAAATAGTTCTGAATACCTCTCAAAGGGATAGCTCAGGAATTTCTGGTTCTTTGGTATCCTTGCCCTTGTAGAAATTCGATGTAGCAATCGGAAGATTGCAGAGTCGACACTGTAACGAGAGCGAAAGTAAATAAAATCTCTTTGTATTTCTTAATGAATCGATAGTTTTACAATACTGAGAGATTATATGCTTACAACTCATAAATAACTGCTCTAATACAATTACAAAAAAGCCCCTCATGTACACATCATTGGACCCAGGTTGGTTGTGGTGCTGGATCCAGCTGTCTGCTGCTCATTGACTTCAAAATGCCCCCCACAAGCGGAAACGAGGTGAGCATCACGGAGGGCAAGCTTGGAAACGAGATGAGCAAAGGGTCCAGCAGCTAAAGATTTCGTGAAGACATCAGCAACCTGTTCAGATGAGGGAATATGACAGGGTAGAACAAACCCATTGTACTGATCGCGGGTAACATGACAATCGATCTCGATATGCTTCGTGCGTTCATGGAAGATAGGATTATTGGTGAGATGAAGCGTTGCACGATTCTCACAATACAGTGTTACCGACAGGGGGAAATCGATCCCGAAATCTGCAAGAATGTAACTGATCCACCTAAGCTCACAAACCGTGGCAGCAAGGCTGCAATACTCGGCCTCGACAGATGAACAAGAGACGGTTTGTTGCTTCTTAGACTTCCAAGAGACCAAGGAGTCACCCAGAAATACGCAGAACCCTGTTAAGGAGTGGCGGGTGTCCGGGCACTTTGCCCAATCGACATCTGAGTATGTTGTTAGCCGAATATCAGTCTGAACCGGATAAAAGAGGCCCTGAGAAGGGCAACCTTTCAGATACTTCACAATATGAAGAGTAGCATGCTAATGATCAGAGCGTGGATGCTGCATGTACTGACTCACTTGTCCGACAGCGTACCCGATATCAGGTCAGGTAAAACCAAGATAAAGGAGACGACCAACAAGACGTCTATAGGGCTCAGCATCTGGTAACAACTCCCCCTGTGCATCAGAAAGAACTAGGCCCGGAACTAAAGGCGTAGGTACAGGAGTGCATTCAAGAAGGCCAGTGTCACGGATGATGTCCAAGGCATATTTCCTATGATTCACATATAACCCAGAAGCAGAGCGCAAGAGTTCGAGCCCAAGATAATACTTGGCATCGCCGAGATCTTTGATAGTAAAAGCGACATCCAGGGACTGGCGGATGACTGCAAGATCATCAGCACTAGTACCTGTTAATAACACATCGTCGACATAGATGAGTAGAGCAGCAAAGGAGGGACCCGAGTGTCGAGTAAATAGACAGTTATCAGAAGCAGACTGGTGGAATCCCAGATTTAGCAAATGCTTTGTTAGTTCAAGGTTTCATTGCCTTGATGCTTGCTTTAAACCGTAGAGTGACCGGAGCAAATGGCAGACTTGACCTGGCTGTGCTGTTCAATAACCTGGGGGCACTTGCATATAGATTTCCTCATCAATGGAACCGTGCAGAAAAGCATTATTAACATCCAGCTGGGAAATAGACCAGCTATTCGCAGCGGCTATGGACAGGAACAGACGAATGGTGGTGACTTTAGCAACTGGAGAAAAACTGTCAAAAAAGTCCACACCCTCAACTTGATGATACCCTTTTGCAACTAAGCGAGCTTTATAACGAGCAATGCTGCCATATGGATGCAATTTCAATTTATAAACCCATTTACAATCGATTGGTCGCTTACCAGGAGGCAGAGTAACTAACTGCCAGGTATGGTTTTCTTTAAGTGCATTCAGTTCTTGCTGCATTGCATCAATCCAGGGCTTATGGTTCTGGGCCTGTGTATAACTGGTAGGCTCGGATGCATTTGTGAGCTGAGTAAGGAAACTGACTGAAGCAATAGTGAAGTGGGAAGATATAATGTACGGGAATGTAGGTGGTGCTGAGTGATTAAGTTGGGCAGTGACAGCAGGGAAATCTGGAAGACAGTGAGAAGAGCAGACATAATCATGCAAGTAGGAAGGATGTTTAAGGGGACGAGTGCTTCTGTGCAGAGGAAGAGGAGAAAGTGTGGCATTATAAGCATCAGAAGAGATATGAGAAGTAGAAGAATCTGTGGTGAGGTCTGCAGAAGGAGAGTGTGGCTCAGGAGAAATAGAATGTGGAACAGATTCATCAGGAGTAGGGGAAGCGAGACCTGGAGGTAGAGTGGACTGAATGGAAGAGGATGGCTGAGAAGGTGAAGAATGAGAGGACCCCTGAGGTGAAAGAATTGGAAGATCTGCATGATCTGGAACAAGAGGAGCCATATCAGAAGGTACTGATGTACTGGTGGGTGTAGAAAATGGGAAAGAATTCTCATAGAATCGAACATCCCTGGAGGAGAAGATGTCACCGGTTTCCAGATTATATACACGATAAGCTTTTTGTGAGGCTGCATAACCAACAAAGATACATTTAAAAGATCGGGGAGCCAGCTTGTCTTTATGTGGAAGTGTATTGGAGGCATAGCAGAGACAACCAAAAGTTCTGGGATTGGTATAGTCTGGCTGTTTCCCAGAAAGAAGCTGGACTGGAATTTTTCATTGTAAGACTGGCGTGGGCAGACGATTAATGAGATAGGTTGCTGTCAACAAGGCCTCCCCCAAAAAGGTAACAGGTAGAGAGGCTTGAAAAAGTAGAGACCGAGTGATTTCAAGCAAATGTTTGTGTTTTCTCTCAACCAGGCCATTAGATTTGGGTGAATAAGAACAAGTTGTTTGGTGGATAATACCATGACTCTGATAGAGGGATTTGCACCTTTGACTTAAGAATTCCATGCCATTATCAGAACGAAAAGCTTTGATTTGAGCTGAGTATTGGGTGTGAGCCATGTTGATGAAGAAAGTTAATTACTCACAGACCACAGATTTATCTCTTATAAGAAAGACCCATACTCCTCTACTGTGATCATCAACCAGGGTAAGGAAGTATTGTGCACCAGTATGAGTGACAGTTTTATATGGACCCCAAATATCCATATGAATTAAATCAAAACGGCGCAACTCTCTTGAAGGTGTAAGATGGAAAGGCTGAATGACAAACATCACAAGGATTTGAAACTGATTGAACCGAATGTATAGCAACTGGTAAATGTTTCAAAACATCAAAAGAAGCATGACCCAAGCATCTATGCCAAATGAAAGAATCCACAACAGTGCTGGTACTTAGACCAAAATCCATGACAATAGAATTGTTTTGCACAAGGGGTTGTAAAGCCTTTATTGCTGAAATACAAATAGACGAAAGTGCAGAAGAAACATCATGACTTAGGGGTGCAGTGTCCAGAATGTACAGCCCATGATGAGCATGTCCAACTGCCAGAACTTTAAGAGTGGCTTGGTCCTGTATTAAGCAGAAAGGATCAAGGAAAAGCAAGTGAACGTGAGCTGTTTTAATGAGTTTGTTGACAGAAAGTAGGTTGTATTTAAAGGCTGGCAGATGCAACACATTAGTAATAAGTAAGGACTGGTTTAAAGAGACACTGCCTATGTGTTTCACTAAGGTTGTGCTACCATCAGGCTGCTGAACAAGGGCCCCCTCACCCTCAATATTCATGTAATCAGCAAATAAATCCAAATTGCAACACATATGACTGGAAGCGCCTGTATCAATAATCCAAGAGCCACACTTAATATCATGTATAGCATTCAAAGCTCTGCCATAAACAGTACCTGAATAGGTGCCCCCAAAGTGTGCAAAATTTGCCTCTGCTGTTGTCTTGCCATGCATTGCTTTGCTGACTTCACGACGAACAGCATCTCCTATAGCTGCAGACATCTCGCCTGTCATTCCTGCAATATCTAAGTGCTCCTGTCTATCCTCAAGAGGATGATTCTGCACAGCATGGTTAGTAGAAATGCAGATAGCATTGGCAACATGTTTAGCAGGGGAGTTATTCCCATACTTTTTAATATACCAGTCTTGCGGGCCAGTCAATTTGAAGCAAGAGTCAATCAGATGCCCAACTGCTCCACAGTGAGTACATTTTCGACTTGCTTTCTAGGCCTTGTATTCCTCCCTGCTCAGATGAGGTGGTCTATCAGAAGCTGGCCCAACCTGAAGCCGACCTCCGAAAGTTTTGCTCAACAAAGCAGTACCATCAGTCATATTAGCAACCAAGGCGCTATGCTCTGAAACTGTGTAACTCACAAGTACTCCCCTCTTAGCTTCAATTTTTACAATCATCGAATACGCCTTATTCAGCGTAGGCAAAGGTTCGATGTTCAGTATCTGCTCAGCAATGTTATCATAGCAGGAATTGAGCCCCATAAGAAACTGCGTGAGCTGTATCTTGGATACCATATCTCTCATAGTTTGAGCAGCTCCACACGTGCATATAGGTGAGGGCTCCATTATATTCAGCTCATAGTAAAGCGGCGAGAGACGATTAAAGTAGCGTGTAACTGAGTCCGTATCGCTCTTCCAATACAGTCCAGAGAAATCGGGCAGAAGAAGAGGCGAAAAGAAATGCAAGATGCATTTCGCGTGTCATCGATCCAAGTAGCCAGGCCGTGACGGTCCTATCTGAACGGCGCCATTTGAGGTAATTTGGCAACGCAATGTCAGGTGAAATGGATGAACCGTCAATGAATTCCAGTTTTCCGTGCGCTTCGATCGAAATCAGGATCGATTGACTCCAAGAACGGTAATAATTCTCCGTCAAGGGCACCGTAACAAGCAACGATTGAACATTATCACTCTTGCTGATTTCACCATCACCAACTACCGCACCATCAAGGTCGACGATCGGTATTTCAGCATTACTCTCTCCGTCTTTAGACATATCTCGCTTACGTTGCGATTGGAGTACCAAGATCGTTCAAGATCGCTCCGATACCATGTAGAAATCCAATGTAGCAATCGGAATATTGTAGTGTCGACACTGTAACGAGAGCGAAAGTAAATAAAATCTCTTTGGAATATTTCTTAATGAATCAATAGTTTTACAATACTGAGAGATTATATACTTGCAACTCATAAATAACTGCTCTAATACAATTACAAAAGAGCCCCTCATGTCTAGAGTCAGGTTGGTTGTGGTGCTGGACTGCTCATTGACTTCAACAGCCCTCATAATGATAGGGATAAAGGATCAAAATGACGAGTGATTTCTTGCATTATGGTGAATGGATTGTGTTGCCGGAGAAACGGTTGCCGGAATCGCAGGGTAAGGACGGCCACCAGAGAAAATGTCACGGGAAATCGTCAATGGATTAGAGAAGACTGCAGATTAGATAAGTAGATTTTAGAAATTGCAGATTTGGGAAATTTTGGGTTTTAATATGGGCCATTCGATTTAATTAATTAACCGTTTTGATTTGTTGTCATGGATATGAGTGATTTTGTTCTTGGAAGGAGTGTCATGGATAAAAAAAAGGCAGTGTCGCATTGTAAGTCCAAAAACAAACCCAAAAAAGAGCTGGGTTCATATTGTACATAACTACAACAATCCAACCTAGCAAAAAAAAACTACAACAATCCATAAAGCTTTACTTACAAAAAAAAAAAATTATATTCCACGACCTCACTATTGTTTATGGAATTTCTTTCTTCCGCTATAATATTTTCCCAAACTCATATATTCTTACTTATAAGAATAACTCATATTGTCAAAAAAAAAAAAGAATTCCTATGTTCGTAATTTTATACCAAAAAGCCTATTGAGCGTCATTCGCCGCGGCCAGCAATCCAGAATTTCCACATCTTCCGGAAACGTACGATCAATTGGACGCCGACGCAAAATCATCCGCGTTCACCGTACCGTACCGCTTCTCCTCCACGTCACGGGCCGATCCAGAACTCGCCGTCGCGTCAGGCGGCGATGACGACCGGATGGTTCTCTGCCCACTGTTCCGCTTCCTCCTCCGCCTCCGCGACGAATTCTTCTTCGATTTCTCCTCCGCATCCCCGCCGCGTCCCGTCATCGCCGAGTCCAATTTTTTCCTCTCGAGTGCCTTTACCAGATCCAGAATCTGTTCCATTGTTTGCCCGTGCAAGTAGTACGCGGAAACCGCAGCAACAGAGGCCCCAACTACTGCCGCTATCGCTAGATGCAGGGAAGAAGCTTCCATCGCAGCGTTAAGTTAAGCACAATGATGGGATTTGTTTTGTTTTTTCGTTGAGTTGAATTGTATAGAAGAGGAAGACAAGAAGCCTTTCTGTATTTATAGGCCCAAAGCATCACGTGACAATATGTGATTGCTTGTGTTGGATATGTTATTATATTACATCATATGCTCAAAATATTCCTCTGGTTAACAAGATAAATCACATGTTTTAAATTAAAGCCAAATTCTTTGTAAGTTTAGTTTAGTGAAATTTTCATTTTCTTCCGTACTAATTAATATTCCGAGGACAATTCCTCGTATAAAGGAAAACCAATATTGCATCTATTGTAAAAAGTGAAATAGAGGGTTAGCATGAGGTTAAATCTACATATCGATATTAGTCTCTCATGTATGACTTATTAAGTGTAATTTACCTCTTTACCGTGATTTACAATCTATTACAGTAAGTGTTCTAGTATGTGGCCGCCTAGACGGCTGCATACCCAAAACCGCCCGCTGTGGGGCTAAGAGCCGTGTGGGGTGGTCCAGACGTTTGGGCGGCCGCCCAAATTCATTATTTTTTTAAAAAAATTATTTTTTGGGAAAAAATTTGAACAGGCAGCTCGGTATTGGACGTCCCGAAAATGCCCTCTAACATTTTTTCGAACACTGATTACGATAGAGCATTGAATTTAAGCCCTGTTTTGCGCAATGTACTTTTGATTCTAATTGTGCTTACAAGCACCTTTTAAAATAAAATGAGAGTTTTACGTAATACAAGTACTAGTGCTCGTGCTTTTTTTACAACCTCTCTCTTCTTAAAAATAAGCATCTCATGGGATGCTTTTTTTCCTGCTTAAAAATAAGCATGACATTTTTGTAATAATATTCAAATACAAATATTTTTATGACTAAATTAACCTTATCAAATATATTTTAATTAAATCGATGAGAACTATTTTAGTAATATAATGTTAAATTTGTTATATATAATTAAAATAAAAATTTAAATGATTATTTTTATGCACTTGTGCAAAACACCACAAATTCTAAAAATAAGAAGTAAGGATGCACAAACGGATTTCAGATCCGGGTAGTGAACTACCCAGACCAGTACCCGAAGCCTCGGGTATTCGAAAGACATACCCGTACCCGAGCCCGAGTTCGGGTACGGGTAATACCCATTACCCGTAGTCAAGTCATTTAAAAACAAAATTTAATTTTAGACTCCTGAAAGTCTCTTTATATTTCCATCATTGATTGCAAATATATAGCGCCCTTTCCACTCTACTTTCATGGGTACTCCACTTTCTTTCAAAATAGCTTTTCCTATTTGCATCGGTGTTACATTGTTTTCTTTCTCCAGGTGCGCTAATTGAGTGGGTGGCCTTGATAAATGAGTCCCGGCTAGGTGTACCGGGTCCTTTTATCCCGGGACCGGTACACTCAAAAAAAGTTGGGCCACGTGGTTTCTTTTATCAAGAAAAATTCGAAATTTGGAAGGCAGTCGTATTCGAACTCACGACCCCTCTTCCTTCACCACTTTCCGAGGCAACTCGCGTAGCTAGACTACCATCTCGGCTACCGAGTCATTTGGTTATATATGGACAAATGTAAATTACAACCCACAATAAACCCTGAAACATAAAAAAAAATTACAAATCACATAAAATTGTAAAAACTCGAGAACCCAAGGGCTAAATGCTATAAACCCAAGGACTAAATCTATAAACCCAAGGGCTAAATGCTATTTTCCAAAATTAAATATTTAGATGGTATAAACCAAGGGCTAAACGATATTAACCTAAAGGCTAAATGATATAAACTCAATGGTTAAAATATTTAATATTTTTTACTATTTATTGAATATTTATTATTATTTATTAATTAATTATGATATTTTTTTAATAAAAATTTAGCCTGTATCGGGGCCGGTACAGCAACGCCCCCGTACAGTTAGACTTTTCCCTGATAAATAGGCATTTTTTTCGAGTTCCAGACAGTTCACCGGCCAATTTTCAGTGCCCTTCAGTTTCAGGCCTTTGGTCAGATCAACTAATGAATGTTCTTATGAAACCTCAGAATCG
>JAOYMZ010084867.1:0-11201 GCA_025802335.1 Pinguicula primuliflora
TCTTTGATCATTTTATTAACCTTTGATGAATGCAGATTGGTGTTCCAAAGAAGGCAAACTTGATTTTCCTCTTCTTTCTGAGAAAATCCAAGGGGCCTTTTCCAAATTATTTTGTTATGCTTTCCAGATTTTTGGTTTGTATTCGAACTTCAGTCAGAAAAAAAACATATGAACCAACCTGCTCAGATGGATCTTATGAAGTTCATTTATGCAGTATAGCAGGCTAATGGATATGGTTTAGCTCTTATTAGTCTTATTTCGGTAGTTTACAACTTTCTTGCATTTCATGTGTCAGTGTTAATGCATTTGTTCTTATCAACATATTTTGGAAAAGCATATTTCTATGAATGATTGTTAGTGCTTGCCGATCTTATTTTATTAAACTTTCAGTTATGCGAACTCTCGGTATCGTGCCCTAAAACTCATCCGCGACAATTTCAACATTTTCGAATCTCCAGTTTGAGTTATTAAAATAAAAAAAGGGTATTAATATAAAGTCACAAAAAATCTAAATGCCACAATGTAATCCCGTTACAAACATAAATACTGAACAGTGATTACCTTATCCCACATTTTCACAATCTCACTTCATCCATATGTTTATTTGTCTACGAATTGATTAATCCTTAATCCAAAGTAATCTCAGATTGTAAGATTAATAAGGATAGAGTCTATACTGCTACCAAGCATACCCAACTTGTTTTCTTTCACAAATCTCTTGAAATTGTCAAACGGCTTAATACATTTAATTAAGTTTTATAAAAACTAATAATCAAACGCAATATATCAAACTAAACAGTCTTAATGTGCTCACAACATTATGCACTATGGTCTCATGATTTTTTTACATTAAATTGCAGCTGGCCTAAGAGTAAATAATTTTCATCTCAGATGTCAATAATTCTTGAGAGAACGCATAGCGTATGTTTAAGGACCAAGGGTCTGAACCAGTGACGGATCCTGAAGGTCTAACTAGGGAGTGCGTTTCACATAGAGTGCAGATCGTAGGGATATCTGAGGGTCTAAATAGGAAGTGCGGGAAGTAAATGTCCAAGAAAAAAAAATTAAGGGGTGCAGACGCCCCAGCCTACGCCACTGGCCTAGACCTGCCATAAATGCAAAAAATCAATGCCATAAATATATTTACTACCAACAGCTGACTTAACTTGATGGAGATGAGCCCCCTAAAAAAAACTTGATGGAGATGAAACAACATCTATCTAGTGCTATAAACACCAGGGAGTAGGGACATGGTCTCGGTCTCCTGATTTCTGTCGGTAGCATTCTTTCATTTCCTCCATCAGTAACATAATATAACAGGAAGACACTTTTCTTACAGTTAGTTTCTTCATTCAGCCGGCAGGGCAGGGCAAACGGGTGAGAGTTTACCGATACTCGTACCAGCTATATACCCACCAGTCCAAGCATTCTGCATCACAGAATAAAATTAAGTTTTTTTATAGGTAATGTGGCTAAGGGGATTTGAACCCGTAACCTATGAGTGCAATTGTCACTCTCATACCCACTAGACCAATCCCTCCTTGATACAGAATAAAATTAAGTGATATTCAAACAGCTACTGAAGGTTAAAACAATTTGACACCTTATAATGCTTAGAAGAGAAAACATGAGGACATCCTCTCGAATTGAAAAGTTCAGCAATGCGGGAGAGGGATAGATAGGACACATGGAACTTAGAAGGCTTGTATCTGGTGCAATTTTATTTCAGAGTCTTCATATTCCAATGCCGTTGAAAATAAACAAAAAAAAGAACAGGAAAACCGACATGATCTATTAATTACCTGGAAATTAAAGCCTCCAGTGACACCATCGATATTCAACACCTGGACAATGTCAATCTCCACATGTGAGAAATTGATTCGTAAGAATAAGAACTACAGGAAAGCGATAGTTTCTGTCAAAATATTACCTCGCCTGCGAAGAATAGATGCGACCGGATCAGGCTCTCCATGGTGTTCATTGCCACCTGCAACAAAGTGTACAAACAACAGAAGAAGGACCATGATATCATGCAAGCATGCATGTAGGGATAAGTTAAAATAAAGAGAAGAGAAAGAGGGAAAGAGAATCACTTCGGATAATGGCACACCTCCTGCAGTGACAAATTCATCTTTGAATTGACCCTTCATTTGAATACAATTTCCAGCTTAGTACAAACAAATATGGGGTATTATTGATGGTAAACATGGTATTGATGATCCTACCTTCCCAAGCACAGAGAAGGATGATGTTTTCAGACGGGAGCCAATGGATATTAATAAGTTGTTAGATATTGAAGCCCACAAAAGATCTTCCCTTATATCCTGCACATGGAAATAGAAATATCAAATGCCCAGTCTAAATGAATCCAACATATCATGTTTCAATGGAATAGCCATGCAACCTCGCTTTCTAGAATGTATCTCCAGAATCTTTTCACAAGGCCAAGCTCTGATGGAAATGAATTGATAACCTTTTGTTTCTGCAATGCGCAACATGAGGAAAAAGTTCTACTGTGGGTTACTTGCCACAACAGCTTTCGGGACAAACCTTAGTGATTAAGTTTTTATTCTCTCCAAGTACATAGAAGGTTACACACAAGCATTAAAAGCAAAGACAGCTCGGGATGTAGAAGAGAGTTAAATAATAGCATAGTTACCGCAAACTTATTCTTGTGTTGAATTAGGAGGGACTTAACCTCTTCAATATGATGTACAGGAACAAAATCCACAATAAGTGTACCTGGATGCAAGTTCTGTAAGAGGAGCATGCTTAAGCATAGTAACTACAAGAAAAATTACAGTATTACTCCACCTTTGTAATCAGATTCCGAGAGTTCACGAGCTCCCCATGCAGATAGACGAAGAATAACAGGCCCACTAAATCCCCAGTGCGTTACCAACATTGGCCCAACCTTTTTGTTTGACAATTGAATTAGCCTGGCCCGCAATTCAAATTTCTAAGTGGTCTATCGAAATCCTTGCCTGCTTATGTTCCGGGATGGTCTTGCAGAAAGCATCCAATTTCAATTTGGCTTTCACCATAGGAAACGTGACCTGAAGAAGGTCAGGAGTAACTACGGAGAAAAGGAAAAAGTAAAAGAAAAAAGAATGCACATTCCTGTAAGAAAATGAAACGATTACACAACAATCAATGTTATCTCAAGATCTTTTCCTATTCACATCATGCCTCAGATAGTACGAACATATATATAGAGAGAGAGAATCTGTGTGCATACGATTACATGACTGGGACATGCAGTTAGCGTCCACGAAGAAATATGTATCAAATATCTGCCAGAATGCAGACTTGAGAAGAGTATAAAGATTTCGGGATGCATTCTGCGACAAGTTTAAGTCTTCCTATTTAGGAGAAAATAAGGATTATTGACGAGCTAAAGATGCCAGTTGGCTGGTAATCAATAAATTCCATTGAAACTATACCCGTCTTAATCATATGTATCTAAAAGAATACTACTATCATCAGCATTCGTTTCCAACAGAAGTTATAAAGTGCATACTGCAACGCCGAAAGCAAAAATGTATTCTATCTTTGAGTCCAGATAATTACCCCAGATAATTCTAGCATCCGAGAATCATCAATTTTGAAAGTGAACAAACTGGGTACAGGTTTTACAATAGAATGACCAAGTTGAGTCGCAAGTTTATATCCCTGGCAAAAAGGATAACAGGTCAAAGCGGATTAATACAAAGAGAAAATAAATATGCCATTTGAATCCAACCTGCTCGCTGCTTCCACTAGCAATCATTAAGTAATTAGCATGGATATGCTCAACATAATCAACACTGCGCTTTTCGATTTTGACCGAAAATTTTCCATCAGCGGTATATGATACACTCGTCACAGTTTTCCCAGTTTGCAAGACCACTGGGGGGAGGAGGGAGAGAGAGGGGAATAAGTGAAGCTGTTCATATGTGGAGCATAAAAACAAGGAACAAAAACTAGATAAGAATACACTAGGAGGTCAGAAAAGAAAGAATTCGTTTTGGAGATTCCAAAAAGTTGTACGCCTGGCCTAACTCCTACAAAATGGGGTTATGTTATGTTCTGCTCTGCATTCGCTATGTTTATATACGCTTCTAACAAAGAAATAATAAATCGTTCCTAAAACAGACGAATAATCACTGGGTATAATACCTACCTCCTCTCTTCTTTGCTTCAGACAAAAGGCAACTTATGATAGAAGATGAATTGTCACTGACTGGAAACACTCTTCCATCAATTTCAGTCTGAGCAACACAGTATAACTTAACTCACAAAACAGACATATAGGGAATAATGGAGCAAAATTGACACATGAAAAACTAAATTACCTTCAGTTCCACTCCATGATCTGAAAACCACGACATGGTATCGACTGGCCCATGCACCTTGAAAAATGAACCCCGCAGTTCTTTATTGCCTCTAGGGTAGTTGCGCGCCAAAACCTATACCAGATTACAAATGCAAGTATCACCTTTCTGAAGAGTCCAGATATGCATCATTTCACAAAGATGACTTCTACATTTAAACACCTATAACATATACACTAAAAATTCCGACGAACTACATTAGACACAAAAGAACTATAAAATTTGAAATGCTGTTTAATTCCCTTGCCAACAGAATGAAGCAATATCCTATACCCTGCCTAATTGCTTGAAAGTGGTTACTATTTTAGCTTTAATCAGATATGAAGTATAAACTCTGATGATCGAGGTACGGCAGCTCTAAGCAATAAGCATGCTGATAGCGGACAAGTAGTCACACCCTAAAATATGCAGGCCCAGTCCTATCCTACCAAATAAAACATGGTAATGAAAATTCATATCTTCACAATAAACTTCCAAATTAAGCACTGCACTTAACCACAGTAACCAATAGTTTCTCATAGAAACAGCATCCATTCAATCACGAGTGTACCAAGTGGGAAAAAAATCACCCCTTATCATTTTTTTTGGTAAGCAAATCACCCCTTACCATATTATCAACAAAATTGCCATTAGTCACATTGCACCGACCACCTCCCGAAATCTTAACCTGCACCGAAAGCAGTAATTTATTAGGAGAAAAAGGAGATCCGAGAAATCACAACCAAACAAATACCACAAAGTAAGATTCTCAAAGTCCGCATCGTTTCAACATTTAAGTACCTTTGACAAGGGCTTCCCCTTCTCAATAACGACGACGTCAAGATTAGGAGCAATAGTTTTTGCCCTAATCGCACCAAACATTCCGGCAGCACCACCCCCTACCACCACTAATGTCTCTTCACCGCACTACTCATCGAAAATCAAAATCACACACATAAGAAAAAAATCAACTCACATTGTGCATACCTCAGATTACCAAATAAATTAGTTACCTTCGTAGAGGTCAGTGCAACAGCACAATAGCTTCTTCTACGATTCGAATAAAGAAAATAAGCATAACTGCCCCCGCGCGCGGAGACCGTTGACAGGACTTCGCCGTGAACGGCTACTCGCGGGAAGTTCATTTTTTCGGCTCCTGGGTAATCGCCGCCGTTAACAATTATCCCCAACATAACATGCCATTTCGTCTCTCCGTCTTCCAATCTATTTCCCCTTAAAAATGGACTAGAGTGATTCTTTAATCTGTGGGAGGATGTGGGCCCGCCCGATCCAAAATAAATAAGCAAAGAATATATATCAAACAATTAATAAACAACTTCTCATAATATAATGAATAATTAACCTTTGTTTACCTTTGAATTGTCAAAGCCCCAACATCACCACTATTTGACATACTCGTATCGAATGATAGAGTCGTCTGTCTGCCTCTAGGTTCTTGAGATGCTTTTCTCTTTTGACATCCTTTATATTGCTTAATCATAGTCGAAGCACCTTAGATATTGGGTTCATAGTTCACATCTTTCCCACAAAAATGACACTTTGCCTTTGGCTTCAGAGGATCTACATGTGGGAGAACATCTGTGAAAAATGCCCAATAAGGGCTAGTCTTTGCTTTCTTTTTGGAGTCTCATCACTTCAGTTTCTTCTATAATCTGATTCTGATGCTCTTCATGCTCAATCGGGTTGGATGATGTCGAAACATTTGTAGCTAAGGGGTCGGCCAACTGTATAAATACAATATCACATAAAGAACACGATTTCATACAAAGAACAATATACCTATAACAACATTTATGCTGACAAAACAACATTTTGAGAATCAAACGAAATACCTATACCAAAAAAATATCAAACGAAATCAACATATATCATAATCATGCTTATGATACCAAGACTTTTATATCAAATAAAACAACTTCAAAGTTGATACTAATTTCAAGAAATCCAACCTGACAGCTTCCTCAGACAATAAAAACGAAAAGAAAGAAAATTGCAATCCGTATTTAACTAATAAATCATCATAACAGCACTGTAGTATGATACACTAGTGGCAGAAGAATGTCTCTGTGAACAAACTAATGTTCATGCCAAATGTATACAATGAACATTTCTCATATTTTTTCATGTTTTCTAGCAACCCTGACAAAAAACCAATGAGACAAATCACATATTTCACATATACCACTGAGAAGTACGAATCAAAATGAGGTAAAATGAAGTTGCAATACTCATTTTAGAAAAAATCCACTACCAAATCAAGATTTACGAAAAGGGTTTATAAAACCACATTGCACTTAATTCCATATATGAACACGAAATCATACCAACGAAACGTATACAAACATATAGAACGCGACTTCATACCAATTAATACAAAGAAACAAATATGAACAAGAAGAAATGGATTCGCGAAGAGAAAGGGCTTTGCAATGAGGAGAAGGATTCGCGATAGACAGCAACGAGGAATGGATTCGTGAATGGTCGGCTAATTGCGATGGACGACGACGAGGAACGGATGACGACGAGGAATGGACGGCAACGAGGAGAAGGATCCGTGAATTAGGGATTTGAGAGGAGAACGGCGACACGCGAGACAGAAAGAGGAGAACGGGTAAAAACTAAAATGAGAGACTACGGTTTTTTTAAACTGTTTGGCTATCCAGTACTGGTACCAGCACCGGATCAGTACGGATAAATAGTACTGATCCCGATCCCGATACACAATATACCAGTATCGGCAGTAATTTATGGACACCCCTAGTAGAAGTTTCTAATTAGAGAATAATGCTTGTACATGTGTTAGACGGATTATAATGCACTGTGATTTTTAAAATTTGTTTACATTGAGACCAAAAAAACTAATGCAAAGATAAAAAATTATCTTCTATGTTATGAACTATTTTTTTTTGAAGAAGAAATTTTATTAATAATGATAGTGATTATACAAACTAGCCCCAAAAATGAGCATAGTATTGAACAGTACAATCACAACAAGAATAAAGGTGCTAAGTCATTTCCCGCGGATGCGCTGACTGCGCCGCGGGCTGGGTTTTTTTCCAAATCCATTTTTCTTTTTCTTCCCCGGTGGCTTCAACGAGGTTGAGATTCGCTTCTCTGGCTCTTCGTACCAAGAGGGGAGCTCTTCTTCATCCAATGCATCGTTTTCGCTCAGAGAAAAACCTCCTTCAGGGGCAGAGCTGAGAGTGGCTCTGTCTGCGGCCCAAGCCTCGGAAAAACTCATGCCGTTTGTGGTGACTGGAATCTCATACAGAGCTTCATCGGAGCAGTCTGACATATATTGCATTGTGTCATGAGAAGAGGCAATTTGTGTAGGCTGTGGTGAGAAAGGGAGTGCCCGAGGGTCGAGCTGCAATGGTTTGTGCAGAATAGCTTTGTTTGCAGAAATCTGTGCGAGCTGCTGCGCAATTTTGGTTGCTGTTGGAATTGGTTCCCCTGCAGGATGTCTTGAGTAGAAGTCAGATTCTTCTCCGGACCCTGCCTCGACTCTGTCCGCCCAGCTTCGGCGTTTGTATGTTGGGGCCTTTTCTTGAGTAACCGAGATCTCTGCTGTAACCAAGATTGGTGGCTGGTTTTCTGCAACTGCAGAAATATTATCCCTGGCTGCTGAAGTTAGAGCTGCAGTAACCATTTGTTGCTGGTCTGTGTTGTTCTCCTGCTGCTGGTCCACCAAATTAGTCAGTATAGGCCATGCAGGAGCATCCATGATGTCGTTATCCGAAAATTCTGTTGCTGTTAGGCATCCTGGGGTGTTCTGCTGGTGGTCTTTTTCTTGCTGTTGATGTGCAGCTACTGTCTGGACTGAGATCACCTAAACATAACCATATTTCTTTATGGCTATAGTGAAGTGCCTGAATCAAACTCTCGGTGACTACTTCGGCCCATATAATGTATTCTCCAATTTGCACACTTCTCGGGATAAAAATTATGAGAAAAACTTGGTGGCCCATCTATATATACATCATCACTTAGATCATCATGCAAGAAAGGATTCTTCATGTCGAATTGATGGAGATGTAAATCCAAATTTGCAATAATCGAGAAGAGAATATGAATAATGTCAAGTTTTGCCACTGAGGAGAAGGTCTTTAAGTAGCCTAATACATAAGTATGAGTATATCCTTTCGCTACCAACTAAGTTTTATATTGCTCGATAGTTTTGTGAGCCTTTCTCTTCACAGTATATACTCATCAACATCTCACTTATCTCTTTCTTGAGGGTAATTCACATTTCTCCCACATCTGGTTCTTGTGAGAAGAGTCAAAATTAGTTTAATTGTTAGAGGACCAATCACGTATTATTGGGCCCAAGATTGTAGCGTCCCTATATCTGAGTTAGAGTGAGATTGGTCATCCCATTAGCTGTATCTGTATAAACCCTTATTTGGTTAATGGAATGATGAAGCTTGTGAGTCAAATTATTTCCTATCTCTATTTCTTAACGTGGTATAGGAACTATAGAAAAATCCTACCTTATAGTCGTCGTTGTCCTCGTTGTCTCCATGGTCGGAAAAGACGACGACACAGTCTTTAAAATCGGGAACAACGTCGTTGACTGCTCCCAATCTGTAACCATGAACCAATTATTTGAATTTTTCCGTCATCTCCAAAATCCACCAAATCCATAAATTTTAGAAAAACCACCAAAACTCACCATATCCATCAAATCTTTTTCTCAAGGTTTATATTTTTATCCGGGTATATTCTGAAATATTGATGATGATATTATTAAGATGATGATGTTGATGATAAATTTGCTATTGCTTCTGCATATGTTGGAAAATCGCAGCAGTCACACAAAAATTTCCAAAAAAAAAATCAAACACCTTCTGATCGTGATTCTCGATGGCTTCTTGATTGTGGAGCTATGGATGCTATGTCGTTTGATCCTGATGATTTTGTTTCCCTTGCTACACCGTTAAAAACAATGATTTAGACAGTCAATGGAGGGGTCAACCTGGAGCAAGTGCGGGAAGCATTCACATTACCTCGTCCCTTAACTTAACAATTGTCTACTTGTCGTTAGCTTGTCGCATAAACTCTGATCCATCAGCCATGTAACTAAAGAGCTTAATTGTACTATTCTCATTCATCGTACCTTTTGTCTCTTGCACGATGTTCAGACGGGGATCATCAGTGGAGGTGGCACCGAAAGGATGGATTGTATTATGTCCACAAGGTAGACCGAACTGGCCTTGCTTCCCTAGCTCATCATTCTCATATCGTCAAGCATGGTTATGGCACCGACGGTTAGAACATTCCTCATAGCATTTATTTCTATAGTTCTTCCATAATTCTACCGAGTTTTCCTGCGAAACTTGTGTCCAAGCTAAGTCCCATCGCCACTTTTTTCTCCATCAATTACTCGTTGTGATACTCCATTTCTTTGATATATTCTGATGTCTGGGGTCCTGCTCCAAATTCCACTCTTTGTGGGGTTTTATATCTTTTATTATTTAGGGCAGTGCTACTCGTCCCGAAACATATTCCAGAAAAATAGGGATTAGTCGTTTTATTAATGATTTTATCAAGGACCGTGCTGTTTTAGTTGAGCTCTTCCCAGTGTTATATTATTCTTCACTGCAAGCCCGTCTGTTTTTTTTAATAATTTTACTTATTTTATTAATATATAATATTTTAAAATTAATTTCTCTCTCCAACTTTTTTAAGATCGAATTTGTTTGCGAAATCGCTCACCGTTCATCGAAATGACAATACAATAATTATGAACGCCTCATGTGGTTCAATTAGAGATGTAAGTTGATATTATTTCGACATACTTTATAAAAAGGACAATTAATATTACGGTGTCTTCGCCGCCGAAAAACTAAAATACTACATTAAAAACCTAAAACTCTAAAAATACTAAATGTTAAACTTTATTTAACGACAATTAATATTACGGCGGTTACACCGCTCAAATACTAAAATCCTAAATGATAAACCCAAACTCTATTAATACTAGATGTTAAACTTTATTTAAAAAATAACAATTAATATTATGGCGACTTCGCCGCCGAAAAAAACTAAAACCTTAAATGATAAACTCAAATTCTATAAATCCTAAATGCTAAACTTTATTTAAAGATGACAATTAATATTACGGCGACTTTGCCGCTTAAAAACTAAACCCCTAAATGATGAACCCAAACTCTATAAACCATAAGTGTTAAACTTTATTTAAAGATGAAAATAAATATTACGGCACTTCGCCGCCTAAAAACTAAAACTGTAAATAATGAATCCAAACTCTATAAACCGTAAATGGTAAATTTTATTTAAAGATGACAATTAACTAAAATTCGTATGATAAAGTATGTCGAAACTATATCAAATGACATTTCTAATCGAACTACACGATGCACTAATAATTATAATATCTTCCGTTTCCGGCAAGGTTGAACTATTTTTTGATGAATTAAATTTTGAAAAATGTAGGAAAACGAATTAAAATTTAAATGTATAAGGGAAGTAAACGACGGCTTCGCGCGAACGAAACGGCAAACCCATTTTGATGATATGGAATAAATTGTACCTCTTACGTGGCATCTCCCCATTCGCCCTCCCGTGATGGACAACCCATTAGGGCTTACATACACTGTGTATCTTCTGCCGCCTTCTTCTTCACGTAGTTTCCGAGTTCCTCTTTTCAGGTACAAAGTGACTGAAGTTTTTTGCACAGTCCCCATTTTCCTCGACTGTTCTTCAGGTAATGAGACCAATTTAGAGGTGCAAATGCATCCTTACAAATGGCCCATCTGTCTTATCTTATGGCCCATCTGTTACAAATGCCACTTTGTTCATGCTTTT
>JAOYMZ010084878.1:0-11200 GCA_025802335.1 Pinguicula primuliflora
AAGTTCTATGCTGATCTTAAGTACTACATTTGGGAAGATCCCTACCTATACAGGATATGTGCTGATCAGGTGGTGAGGAGATGTGTTCCTGAATATGAATATCCTTCGATTCTCCAGCATTGCCATTCACTTGAGTATGGAGGTCATTTTGGGGGAAAGAGAACCGCAGCTAAGGTGCTACAATGTGGATTCAATTGGCCAACTCTGTCTAAGGATGCTCTTTGATTCTCTCAGGCCTGTGATAGATGTCAAAGGGTTGGGAACTTGTCCAGCAGGAATGAGATGCCTCAAGTGGGCATGCTAGAAGTTGAAGTGTTTGATATTTGGGTGATTGATTTCATGGGACCATTCATTCCATCCATGGGGCAGCTATACATCCTTGTGGCAGTTGACTACGTTTCTAATTGGGTTGAAGCCATCGTTTACCCTATAAATGATGTTGTAGTGGTTATCAAGTTCTTGAAGCACAACATCTTTGCAAGGTATGGCACCCCAAGGTATATCATTTCTGACGATGGTTCCCACTTTTGTAAAAGGTTTCTTGACAACTTACTTATTAAGTATGGTGTCAACCATAAGAAGTCCAATCCCTATCACCCCCAAATGAATGGACAAGCTGAGCTAACTAACAAGGAGGTCAAACTCATCTTGGAGAAGACTGTTGGTCCATCAAGGAAAGATTGGTCTATGAGACTGCCAGATGCTCTATGGGCCTACAGGACTGCTTACAAGATATTAATTGGAGCTTCTCCTTTAAGGCTGTTATATGGTAAGGCTTGCCATCACCTTGTGGAGTTGGAGCACAAAGCCTATTGGGCCATCAAAACTCTAAATATGGATCCTTCAGCCGCGGAAACTAATAGGTTGCTCCAATTGTCTGAGTTGGATGAGCTACGGTTGAATGCCTATGAAAGCTCCAGGATCTACAAAGAAAAGACCAAGAAGTGGCATGATGCACACATCAACTGTAGGTCCTTTGAGGTGGGGCAACAAGTCCTTTTGTTCAATACCAAGTTGAGGTTCTTTCCTGGCAAGCTGATGAGTAGATGGATTGGTCCCTATGAGGTTGTCAAAGTTCATCCCTATGGATCTATAGAGATCAAGTGTGAAGGGGTTGAACCCTTCAAATTTAATGGCCATAGGTTGAAGATCTACACATGTCCTCAAGACTTTGAAAATAGAATGGAAGTGATCCACCTCCTAGAGTGACAAAAAGAAGAAGTCCATCTAGAGACTATAAACTTAGAGCTTCTTGGGAGGCAACCCAAGCCAGGTACCTTATGTTATCTTTTATTGCTTTTGTAGTTTAACTTGTTCTTTTTGAGAAAGTGCAGCCCTTTGGTGATACCAAGAAGTGAAGAATTAAGCTCCTAGCATCATCCCCCAAACCAAGTTCAAGTGGATACTCTCGGATGGAAGAGAAGGATTCGGCTCATATGTCAAGCTCAAGAACCCCCAAGTTGTATTGATTCATCTCTAAGCTATATAAACTCTATGAGTTCCGCACCAATAAACTCTATGAGTTCTGCACCTATAAACTCTATGAATTCTGCACATACATGAGGACATGCATAAGTTTAAGTGTGGAGGAATCATTTAGGGTGAAGCATACATTTGCAAGCATATTGTTGTTGGTTCATGATCATAGTGACATCTACCCTGAATTTGAGCCAAATTTTTCGTTTGAACTCTCTATTCTGCTCATTGTTCATCCCCATTGTTGATTATAACCTTGGCATGCCCTAGTTGTGGCCTGAATGGATATTGATGCATATGTGGGAAGCATGGCAAAGTTCTTCATAGGTTTGATCGAAAGTAGTGCATGAGCTTAGCGGCATCCGAAGTTGAGCTTTCTTATCTATTTATATGAGGGAAGGGAGTGAAACATCTTCTAGTTTGGCTTGAGTGTTGAGATTAGAGTGATTATTGCCCCTAGCACATGCGGATCATCAAAGATTAGGCTGAAGTTCAAAGAGTAAGTGATGCAATTGAAAGCAAAAAGTCTCGGATCATGGTCCAAATTCTCGGATGGTTTGTGCAAAAATGGAATTTCCGAGAGTTTTGAATCTTACAAGTCCTCAAAACCATCCAAAAAGAAAGAGGCTAACATTATATCCTCCATTGGCAAACCTTGGAGATGAAAAAGAAGATCAAAAGCTAGAAGCAACCGAAACAAGATGAAAAGTTCAAGAAAAAGTAGTTGCTATGAAAAAGAAGATAAGTTAGGGGCATAGAGTCACTTAGATCTTGCATTCAAGTTAGACACAAGAAGCATGTCCACATTTCATGTATGCCAAAGTGAGAGGCCATTTTTCCAACTTCATTGAGAGAGGAACCTTCACCTAAATACTATTCCCAAAAGAAAGAGTGTGATGAAGTTGAGGCTCAACTTGAGATAGTTGTAAGGCTTGTGTACTAGGGTGTGTGGTAGAAAATTGTAACGGTATGGATTTCTTCAATTAAAATGTTTCCCTTAAAAAAATTTGTATAATTCCTAATGTCCGAATTTTCGGGCTTTATTAATGTTCGGGTAATATTAGAAGTTAGGCTTAAAGTGATGTTCGGAAAGTAGTTAAATGAGGCCTAAGTTTTGATTCAATAAGGAAATTGTTCGGCCCAAATTCGAGGAGGCCCAAGTCTTAAAATAGGCCGGAATTAATTTAGAAGAAAAGAATTATTGAGGGGAAGGTATCTCATCTTCGCGAACGGCCAGTGAAATCGGGAGATTTAGAGTTATCTCTTGGAACTGCAGATGAAGATATGAATTTCGCTCTATCCCGAGGAATCAGGAAGAGACGACGGCTTTCAGCCTATAAATACAGGCGTGCAGTGTTGAGAAGGGCACGAGAAATTGAGTCTACACTTACTGAACGGTGATAGCTGAAGCATCAGTGTAAGTATATGGATACAAGGAGATGGATGCAGATCGATTGGGTTTTTGAGAATTTTTATTTTACGAACTACTTGCATGATTTCTTGGTGTGCTTCTAAAATTGTTCAATTTTAGAAAATCCTTGTGCACTATGTTGATTGTGCGGATTGAATTTTTAGGATTGTTATGTTAGTCTAAATTGTGATTTCAATAATGTTCGGTCCAATGAAAATTTAGGGATTTAGAGCATGAGGTAGCCGAGGTGATTTTTAGGTGCTTGAAATTAATCTTATGGTATGTTTTGGGCATGAACTGTTTTGGGTCAAAAAGGAGTCATCAAGTTGTGAAGTTTTCAGAAAACAGCATTTAGGTATTTTCACATGTTACGCGTTTTAAGTCATTCAAATGCAGAGTATGTGTTGTGGTCGAATTGAGGATTGTTTTGAAACTGTTTTCCGTAAAAATGGGTTGGGGAGGGTGTAACGGTGTGTTTTTGGATTGAGAGTTTATTTTACATTTTTTTTCATTAGAAGTCAAGTGATTGTTTTCCCGAGTACAATGTGGTGAAGGTCTGGTTGGGAGGCGTTAGGATGGCTTGGGCCCTGTTGAGCACTGGCTCTGTAGTGGGGAAATCAGCCCCGTGTTGATGACTATGGATCGATTCGTGTTGAGTTTACGAACTCGGGTGTGTGATAAGTCATCCTGTAAGCATTTGGATGGTGGATGTGTGGTGAAAGATGAAGGAGTATGAGGAGGTTTGTGGTTGATGGCCTCAGGTTGGTAAGAATGGTTGTTGTTTGTGAGTATAAGTGGTTAGACCTATTGCATTGTTTTCCAAAAAGTCGAACTCTACATTTTTCTGCATTTTAGATCATGCTTTTGAAACTTTCTGCTATATTTTCTTGCCTACATATACTTGTTGAGCTTTAAGCTCACAAGTACCGTTGTTTTTGCATCCGTACTTTCAGATTCAGGTCGGACTAGGCGAATCGCTGGATTTAAGGAAAGGTGGAAAAGATCCTGTGTCATGCTTTGGAATAAATTTCTTGATTCCAATGTTTAAAGAACTATGTTTAGTGGCTGTTCTTTTTCCCGTTTTTACTTTGAGTATGAAGTTGTTTGGAACATCCGAAATTAGGTTCTATGTAAGACTGCTAAGTTTTTTTTAGCCATCGTGAACAGATTTGGGCATCTGGCTTGTGGAAAAGGAATTTCCCTTCTTGTTTACCTGCGGATGTTTTTAGTTGTGGCAATTAGAGATACTCTTCATATGGTTTTGGGACTAGAAAGATTGGTCTTTTACATGTGGTATGAGAGCGAGGTTTGCCTCGATAGCATAAGTACAGAGGCAAGGACAATCAACTGGCCGTTCAACTAGCAAAGAGAGCAGGCAATATAGAACACTGGTGGACAAATAGCATTTGGAGATGAGTTGTTTACAGGAACCGGCCATTGGTTGCATGGATAGAAGGGTAAGATGCTAACAAGCATGAGGAAGTTGACGAGCAGCATGTTGTTTGGAAGAAGAGCTGGCAAAGGCAAGAAGAAAATTGTATACCGAGAGGAACAACTTGATTCCCTTCAAATGGCAATGTTTGCAGCCGGGGATCACCCAGCAGCCAAGCTGGAGTGTTGCTCAGACGAGAGCTGCAGAAGCAGCAATCTGAGAAAGGCAGAAGACCCCTGGTGAGGCAACCTTTGGGGCAGATGAGAACATGGTGCTTGCCATGAAGAGATTCTGAAAAAAAAAAGAAAAAAAAAAAAGATGAGTGAGGCCTAAGTTGAGTAGCCTGCACAGTGACTTGGTGCACTTCACTGGGCTACATTTGCCACTGAAAATAAGTATGTAGCGCTGATGATTTAGTCCATTTGAGACTAGAAAACCAGCGACTTGAGGGGAAGTGCAAGCACAAGCAAGTGTTGCTGTGCGTACTCATTCAGCAGAGCCAAAAATTTGTCTTCCGTTATGCTAGCTGAAATGGAAAGACAATCAGCTGGTCCAGGACGGAGGTAGGGAAAAGCTTAGCAAGAACAGAATCATGAATTGCAGCACTACGATGCACGGATACGTCTCCCAAGCCGCCGTACCCGTATCCGGTGCGTATCGGATATGGATACCCACCGGATATACCCGATACGTATGAAAATATGTATCGGGCCGTATCTGTAAACAAGACCAGCCCTGGGGTCCGGGATGCCCTAGCCGACCCCCTAGCCGGATACCCCATTTAACAATATATCCATGAATAATGTAAACATTAGCGCGCCCGTCATTTCCGTAAGAGGCCCTTAGAAGATTTCCAAAGCTGAAGCTATCAGGAAGAATTCCTATATGAACTTTGAAACATGAGACAGAATGAAAAGCAAAATAGAATAAACCAAAAGCACAACGGACCTAGCAGCCTAACCGTACAGAAGTTAATTTAATTGGACATGAGCAAATAGGAACGAACAAAAACCAACCTTGAAAATTAGGGGAAAAAACATCTACTGTATCTCATGTTAAGAACATGAATTTCGCAAGGAATATATTTAGCTAAGCTCGCATGGAAACCATAAAGAATCATTACACTATGTTGGTGCAATTTCAATTTGAGCATCGCAGGAACTGAGTTTCATATAGCTGACACACTAGCTATGTAGTAACAAGCACTTGTTCTACACCAATTAACCAGAAACAATTTTCAGAAACCTTGACCTTCTCTAACCATCAGACAGAATGCTAGAATTGCATTTCTGCTCCGACCCTGCGCAGTATCTCCAATCATTGTGTTCCACGAAACCAAGTCCCTAATCTCCATGGACGCAAAAACTGAACAAGCATCTCTTAAGAGGGAACAAACAAACCAGATTCAACACAATAGAATACTTGCCCAAATAAGCAAACAGATGTGGCACCAAACAACACCAAAAACGATCAACTACCGGAAGAGAAATTGTATTCGAAATTACCCCAAACACCAGGGCACCAGAAGCTTCTCGTTTTGTCTGATTGATCTAATCTACACAGTTTATTTTACATGTGTATATACATCCCTATCTCACTACTCGGCCCAGTGGGCTCTATACATTAATTGTTAGTCCAATAACAGAAAATGCTATACTTTGTGTACATTATAAACAACGTTTTACATCCTCCCCTGTCTCTCGTCTGTTGCTGCACATCTTCTCCCTGATCACTCGTCTTACTGCATATCTTAAGTTTCTTCTAAGCCTTACTTCTTCCAGCTGCATCACCTGTTTCAACAGCATCCCGTGTTCATTGGCGTCGTTGACACGGCCATCTTCTTCCCTGCCTCTGCCTCTTGGTCGTTGACACCGGTGCTGGTGGGACGATAGTGACAGGAGCAGCAACGGCGGCGACTGTGTCAGTGGAGTTGGATGAATCTTCTTGATTCTTCTGGTTCTTGTCCACCGTTGACGCCCTGCTCAAATGCCTCTCTTGCTCCTCGTCTAAGCTTTTCAAATCGATCTGATCTGCCCTCACCAACCCATCACTGCTTTTCTCCATGTTCTCTGCAACTTCCCCTTTTTCTTTCTCTTCAACTCATCGATTCATCAACTCTGCCCATGCACGGATGCCCCCTAGCCGGATGGATGCCCTAGCCAACCGGCTCATCTGGCTTACCGGTGGGCCGGCCTTATCTGTAAATTATGAAAATTACAGATACGGTCCGGATACGGCCGTATCGATACAGATACGGCCGTATCCGCGTATCTGTACTTAATTTATTGAATCTTTTCGTTTTTTAATCGGTACAGGTACAGTCATACGACCGAATGAGTAATCTTTTTGTTTAGGGTTTTAAACGGGCAAATGATAAAGAAGCAATTCAGATGTCGGCCGAATTTGATTAAGAGGGTTATTCAAATTCTTGGCCGAAGAAGCAACGGTTAGAGTTCGGTTCGAATCCTGTGTTAACTATCAATAGAGCTCATTTTTTTCTGTGATTATTGGCAGGTTTCTGTTTGATTTATATAGACAGTTACTGTTATGGCAAAGAAAGAGTCTGCCGAAGGCGAAAACAACCCTAGACTTCACACCTCTCTGGATGAGGCTACTAAGGGTTACTTTTTGCAGCAAACTGTAAATTTTTCCCGGATGCCCTCTTCCTATGGGATTTAATTTGATGTCATTGAATTTGAATAGTACCTAGAATTGAATTTTGATAGTTCATCTTTACATTTGGTTTATAATTAAGATGTTTCGTGTAAAGGACCCTAAAGACACTCTTGATTTCTACTCTAGGAGCGGTTTTGGTTATAAGGATTTTGGTCATCTTCTATATATTTTTTTATATTTACTATTTAGTTCTTATATTTTTAACATTTATATATATGATCCCGCACCTATATTTAGTTCCTATATTTTTCGGCGAATCATATGCGCACCTGTACCCTTGTTTAAAAGTATCTTTCTTGGCCTCGAAACAACCAAAAAATGTCTCTTGCTAGTTGCCAGTCCAAACTTAAGGTGAAAAAAAATGGGAACCATGGCATCGGGAATTTCGTTTCAGCAATGCCGGCCAGTAAAGTTGCTGGCTTTCCGAGTTTCCTGTAATGGAAGGAGCGGCGGGGCTTCTGGGGACACTGCTGGTGAGTTCCCAGATTTTCTTCCGATGGAAGTTCACAAAATCAGGGACCCTTCTGCAAGATCTTTGGCTAGGAGGATACGACGACTTCCGGTTAAGGTTCAGAAAAACACATAAATGCTATGGTGTTGCTTTGCATGTAGATTTATGATTGCATGTGTCAAATCCGGTTGGTGAGCTAAAGTAATAGTTTTTCTGGGATTTTTTGTTAAAAACCAGCTTGCTTCCCATTCCCAAAGGCAGATATCCTACTGTATGTGCTAGCTCTCTTTCCTTTTTCGTAGGATATTGTTTATGAAGTTTATCAGGGATGAATTGGTGTTGTCTTCAGATTATCATATTGTTAAAGTTAGACAAAGGAATTCAATTTGGCGGTCTTTCATATTCTGCATCCCATAGTTCTCCAATATATTGAATGTTTCCAAAATCTCCAGGAGTCTAATTAGATCGATCCTTGGATATTGACATTGGGATATGAATGAATAAGTTAAACACTTTGCAGTTGTTTGGATCTTCCCTAACTCTTCCCTTTTGTTATTGGCAGTTGTCTCTTTCAATTAGCTGAGGGTATGATATGTCATTCTGTTTATATGCTGCCGACTTACCCTCTTTCTTTGAATCAATCGCACACCATATTTCAAGAAGAAATGCTCACGAGAGTAATTACAGGTCGGATTTTCTGAAAGTTGCATAATGAGCAGCTGTGTGATGCCAAGGATTCGTAGTGATGCCATCAATCCAGTGGTTCTTCTTCATTGCTTCGACAGGTTTTAGCTACGCTTTACATTTATTGTATTTTCTCATTTCCTTCTCTGAGATAATACATTACAAATATATCCATTTCCATTTTTCAACTGTTACAAATTGTACTTATAAAAGTTGGAGCTTTTATACCCACTAATAAACAAGTGTTGCCAAGAAAGCAGCCAACAATCGATAATTTTGTGGGGTTTGAACCAATAACTGTTTTTGTTGAGCCTATTGCTTGGAATTTTTTTTAATGAAAGTTTAAATACTTTGTGCTTCTTTTAGCTCCTGCTTAGAATGGAGAAGTGCATATCCAATACTGGAAGAGCTTGGCTTGGAGGCATGGGCTGTAGATGTTCTAGGATGGGGTTTCTCGGACTTAGGTTTATTTTATGTCTGTCTCTCTATGAAATACTGAGCATATGTTCGTAGTTACATCTGTTCACCTATACTCTAATTTGTACTTTTTTTTTAACCAGAGAGACGCCCTCCTTGTAATGTAGCAACAAAACGAAACCATCTTTACCAGGTCCTTTAGCTATGACTTATGAGCAACAATCACATTTTAGTTTTTGCTTCGAACTATATTGACCTGTTTCTTAAATTTCTGGTGTTACAGCTCTGGAAGACATACATTAAAAGACCGATGACATTAGTTGGGCCGAGCCTTGATGCTTCTGTTGCGATAGATCTTGCCGCAAATTTTCCTGAAGCTGTAAGATTTTCGACATCTGATTTCTGAACATAGAGATTTCAAACATTGCCCCAATGGATCGAAGTTGAATCTTTTTATACGTCGTTCAATCTTTCTTCTCCTTCAGCTTCAGCTTCAGCACTTGTTTGATGCATTCTATGTTGTTTTTCAGGTTGATAAGCTGGTTTTGATAAATGCAAATGTTTATGCGGAAGGCACTGGATATCTGACAAAATTACCAAAGTTGATCGCATATGGAATGGTAGCATTTCTTGACTCAGATGCATGCTTTTGTTTAACAACTAAATCTGCTTCTCGTCCAGTTCATTTCTTGACGAATTATGTGCATCTCAGAGATTCTCTTCAGGAAGATATCTCAGTACTAAAGACTATCTTTACATGCCACAAAAAAAGTACTAAAGAGTAAAGACTATCTTTCCCTTCATTTACTGTAATGCTGTGCGAGTTATGGAGTTTATTTACTAGGTCAAGGATGCAACTGCGAGTATTGTTAGTTGCCATGTAAATTTCATAAAAAAATCGGCTTCCTCTTCTCCCCATTATCTCTACTTGAATTGGACCTCATTTTTTGTTTTTCCGAGTTTACTAATCTGCCTAAATGCACTGATCAGGCCTCCCTGCTGAAGAGTGTTCCCATACGATGCTACGCTAAGTTACTTGTTTTCAATGGCATCTCATTATCTCGGATGCTAGATTACACGAAAGTGAGTGAACTTTTCTCTGCAAATATATGTACTGAATATGGTCCTAGTATAATGAAAACATAAGCTTACTGCTAACTGAGTAGGTGGGTCGCCTTCACTGCCTATTACCTTGGTGGGAAGATTCCACTGTCAATTTCATGCTCAGCGGGGGATACAATGTCACCAGTCAAATAAAATGGGTAAGAAGCATTACCTGGCCTTTCACCGTACTGGTTTGATGTATTCCTCCTGTTCGAGAAGGCGGTCACTTAGGCACCGCTTAGACGCTGAGCAGTCGCCTACTCTCCTGTCCGAATACCGCCTACCACCCACTTAGGAGCGCCTAAGCGGGCTCCTTATATTCCTAGGTGCTAGGCAGGCTCTGACCACCTAGGGACTGTCCAGCGATTTTGTTGTCCGTCTCGTTTTCGCGATCAACTCTTGTCTGTTTCAAGCCACGGTTTTTCATCTCTGTTATGTTGACATGATGATCTGATGAACGGTGAAAAATCATTTCACTTCATAGCTGAAGCCATGTTCTTGTGACACAGGTGAAGCAAAAAACTCTGCTGATAAGCGGCGAGCGCGATAACATTGTCAACTGCAAGCTTTCTGAGGTCAGTTCAGTAACAGAAAACATCATGAATTAGTTTTCATTTGGGTTTTTTATTATTTACTGCAAAGTTTTTACATTATCTGCGTGTCTTGTATAAAATAAAAACTCGAATGCAGAGACTGCGAAACGATATGCCCAATGCAACTAGTCGAAAAGTTGTTGGTTGTGGTCACATCCCTCATATTGAGAAGCCTTATTTGATCTCTAGGATGATCGCTGATTTTGCTCAAAGGAACTAGTGCTTCAGAGACCAGGCGGACTTCCCCTTCCCTTAACAACTAACAAGCATATGGTATTGAAATATGGATTGCCCGAAGAATTAAAACTAGGACCGATGATGCTTGTTTGCTGGTACATACAACGTTGGATTTGTATGTATGAATATAGGTGATCAGGACGTGTGTGTTTGCAATAGATTGTACTCGAAATTGTGATCCAACACTTAGGTCTGACAGCCATGACTAGAATTTGACAGTTAACTCATTTATTCGGTCTCTGAAGTATTCTCCGGATAGAGATTGGTTGTAAGAAGTTAAGAAGAATAAAGAACAATTACTCTTTTTCTTATACTAAGTGGTCTCTTGACTTTGTATGAGAATGCTAGGTAGCCTTTCACTTTTTCCAGACGATACACTTTGTGGAGACAACACTCTTCTAATACCATATTCTTCCACAACAACCAAAAGAGAATCCCAAGAAATCAATGTTTGAAGATTTCACCTGCAACTAAGAAGCTGCAACTTAAGGCACTTTTTTTTGGTAGTTACTGCAACTTAAGGTACTGTTGGGAGTGAACCCATGATCCAGCTTATTAATTAGGCCCAATAAGTCCTTATGTTGAGGGAGTACTTCTATTCGTATTTAGTTACAGTTCATTATGTTAAATGCACTAACGCTCTATTGTTTTATGCAATTGTACACCCGAGCACGTCCCAACCGATTAGTGCCGAATGATGTTTTACACATATAAGTCTA
>JAOYMZ010084889.1:0-11200 GCA_025802335.1 Pinguicula primuliflora
AAAATTGAACATTAAATAAATATTTTTTAAGAACTTGCACAAAATACTACACATTCTAAAAATAAGAACAAGTAGAAGAAGAAGTAGTACAAGAAGTACAAGAAGTAGCATAAGAACTATTGCGCAAAACAGAGCTTTAATCATCCTTAAGTGTGTTTTAAGTAGTGTTCGAGCACATAATCGAGTGATTAGGTGGCATTCAGGCTGGGTAAAGGACGATCGCCTAACACCTAAGCGGGTAAGGCGCCTTCTCGAACAGAGGTTATAAGTAATTAATTATAGAAAAATGATAACGGTACTTTTTTTCTCTCTCTTTTTTTTTTAATAAAAGGATGTTCTCAAAAACTAGGGGGCCAAGCTAGATTAGCTCCCTATAGAGGCTCAAATACAAATGAGGAATCGGTCAATTTTGAAAAGATCACAATGGATGCATCCTGTAATTGGATAGATCCGACCAATTGTGTACCCTTTGCCCCCAATGTGTCGAGTAGTCGTTGGTCATCCCCTTCGTCCACCCCTGGCGTGAAGAGTTGGACACTATCCTTACTTCGGTAACCCCAGAACTTGTTTGTGTTGTATGCAGCGAAAACGATCTCTGATCCAGTCTTCCAACTCTTTTAAAGAGGATTAATATGGGATCTACATTTTGTATTGGTAGATTTGGTTTCATTTGTTTTTTTTATTAAGTTTTAATTATTTTTTCAATGAGCAGTAAAAATGAGATTTTAGAACAAAGTTAATAGTTAGATAATTGAGGATCTCAAATTATTTTAAGAATAATGCTAACCCTATTCATATATCTCATGATGTGGCAAACATCACAACCACACATTAAAAAATGATTGTGCTTGTGTATGCAGTTGTGATGTTTGCCATATTATGAGGTTTATGAATAGGATAAAAAATGAGAATATATGTAGCATTACTCTTATTTTAATATAAAGATTCGGCATTCAAAATGTAATGTTTATTTTTGATATTCTTGTGTCCAAAATTTTTAGAACTTGACCATAAAATTTAATCTCGGAGATCGAATCATACCGTTTAAGGCATAAGTTATTTTTGAGAACATCCTTTTATTAAAAAAAATTTGTAGTCTACTTACTATATTAATTTTGTTGAATTCCGTATTGTGCTATTATATGTTGTATGACTTTGTAGAATTGATCAGAGACTCTTGATGATGCATTCAACTTGATGAAAAGAATCGACAAGTTCGAGGAAAAGCATTTTCGTTTAAGGCCAGAGTACCGGGTAATTGGCGAGTTAATGAATAGGCTTAAGGTAGCTGAAGGAAAGGAAAATTTCTTCTTCAGGTGAAGTTAAATAGGGCGTTGAGAATGGTGGAGTGGAAAGATGCTTTTGATCCGAACAATCCTGCAAACTTTGGAGTTATTCAACGTGAAGAGCTTGGATCTTCTGTGAATGCTTCAGAGCATGTTGATTTGGAGGAAGACGACGAGCAAATGATGCAAGGTCGCAAAGATGATGATGATTTAGAGTTTGATGATGACAAAGAAAAGGACAATGTACTACTAGATAAGCTCAACGAGTTGGATAAAAAACTTGAGCAGAAACTGGCGGAGTTGGATCACACTTTCGGGAAAAAAGGGAAACTACTGGAGGAGGAAATTAGATATCTTGCTGAGGAGAGGAACTCATTGACGGATAAGAAAAGAATGCTTTTTTATAGAAAAGTAAGAGCATGGACATACTATTCTTACTGCATCGGTGTCCTTTCAAGTTTACCCCTACGTTGTGGTTGCTGAAAGCAAATTCTTTGTTTACTATTTTCTAAATTTGAATGGCTATGGAATTGGCATTTAATATGTTGCTAGTCAAACTGATTTATTAACTTGACCTTTTCTTGATGTTGATAGGGTTTCGATGTGCAGCTTATTGATGTCAACGTGACCGTTAAGGGCTCTCAAGCTTTCGTGATGTGAGTAGTGGGGGCAAATCCCTTGTTTCATGGCAGAAACTATGTACACAAAAGAAATCCGGGGTCTAGGGCTCTCAAGCTTTCGTGATGTGAATAGTGCCTTCATTATGAAGTTAGCATGGGATCTAGCTTCAGACTCCTGCAAGGTTTGGAAGGACATTTTTCATGCCGAGTATAAAATTTCCTATGATGAAGCTTCTGAGGCTCCTCTTAGTAAAAGGGGATCACACTTATGGCTCAGTATAACGCGGAGCATCCCTATTATTCACGTTGGTACATGGTGGGTCATCAGGGATGGGACATCGGTCTCTTTTTGGAGCGACTGATAGTTCCCGCTTGAGGCTCCTCTTATACAGGACTCCTTGATTCTCGTCTCGGTGGCTATGCTAGCTCTGACGGTTAATGACCTGTGCAGTGTATCAGAGGAATGGGATGTTCAATGTCTTTCTTGATGGATCCCCAATGATCTGCTGGATATGATTCTCACAGTCCCTCCTCCTTCGAGTGTTGAGGGTCCGGACCATCGATCTTGGGGGTTTTCCCCTAAAGGTTCTTACTCCCGTGCTTCTACTCTCGAGCATGTTATATGTCCTCCTCAACCTTCCGACTTCCAGTCTGATATTAGGCCATGGTCCTGCATCTGAACTCTTGAGGTTCAAGAAAATGTGAAGCTGTTCTTATGGCATGTTCTTCATGATGTCCTATGGATGAATGACAACAGATTTCAACAGAAACTTACCGACTCGCCTAGCTTTCATTTTTGTGGTCGTTAAGAAACTAAACTACATGTCTTGCGTGACTATCCGAGGAGCAGGAAAGTCTAGCACTGGATTTCTATTTCTCTTCTATCCCTTTTTTATGATGTTCTCTCTATCACTAAATGGATCTTGCTTAATCGCACTTCCTGTTTTGGCTTTTCTAATTGGCGGGCTCTGTTTGCAACAGTGTGCTGGTGCCTTCGGCTATACCGCAATGAAGAAATCTTCCTGGAGAAGGAGTCCATAACAGTCAGTCTACGCATCGCAATCTAGGCATCGTTCACGAAGTCTAGGAGGGTCTGGGATCATATGCGAGGGGTGAGGTGCCTGAACAAAGCATCTTTTGGCGAACATAATGAAACGAGACCTTCTGCCGCGACTGCTGCTTCATCCCCTGGGAAACAAGTGTATTTGTTAACGTGGTCGTTTGTCGGCTATCTTGGAAAGTGGCATGCGGAGGCACCATACATGACCGGGTGCATGGCTTGCTTGTTGGTTTTTCAGCTCGTATCGGTCGGTGTGCGGTTGTCAATGCGAGTTATGAGCTATCTTCCACGACATAAGTGATCCTTCGTCTCCAATTAACATCTTCCACTTTGCATTCTGATTGCAAGCAAGCTATTGATCTGGTGAACGACTCTCATCCGATATGGTTAAAATTGAGTTGGTACGTTGTATCAGTGCCTTAATGGAATAGTGCGGCATTTGCACTATCCATCATATTTCGAGAACACAGAATCGAGAGGCGGATTCATTCGCCAAAGCTGTCTTAGGGTTCACTGGTATGGAGATGCATTTTTCAGACAACATACCAGTCTAGAATGATCATAGGGGAGCCTCCTCTCATCCTTGGTCTCTGCTCCCCTGTCCTCAATTTTCGGTGCCTTTTCACGGGTTTGGGGTGGGTGCAGTGAGTAAGTCAGTGCATAGTATGCGGTGCCCATGTGGCACAAGGGATTGGTGTTGCAGGTGGACCGTTGTTTAATACTTTTGCGCGGGCTCGCTGACCGATCAGTCCTGCAGTACCACGAGAGTATTGTACTCCCCAATTCCCTTTTTTACCGCATCATGCAGTGCTTCTTACTCCAACTTAGGATTCACTAGTTTTGGAAACTCTCATGTTCCCTTTTCAGCCCCCTGAAGGGGGAGTGTGCATTTTTCCTTTCTTGGACTGATGGCTTCCTATGCTAAAAAAGATTTGTTCGACAAAACATGATTTGTATCACTTTTTAGTAAAATGAGCTTTGAGCGACTGTATTCCTGGATTACAAAATTAGTTTGTTGGATAATGGACCGCTACGGAATTTGGGCTTATGGGCCTGTTAAAGATCGATCGGCATCTTTCATGCAGTCGGATTTTGCAAAGGAAAATGATAGATACACAAAATCAAAATACACAAAATTTTGTGTGCGAGCTGATATAGCTCACGAAAATATGGGGTACGAAACTTGCACGGGGCGTGATTGCCAACACTTGTGGGACCCTGCTGTGTGGTTGTGCCATGTGGTCATTCGTGAGGTAATCGTGCGTAATCTTTCGTGCACTATATCATTATGAAGGTTGTTTTTCCTTTTATCCATTTTTATTTTTATTTTTAATTTAGTTCACTAGATGAAACGACACAGTTTGACCTAGTGTACATAATTAAGTACATTTTGACTATGTACTTGTGAATCCGGTTCAGCTCCAAAATGATGGTGCCGAATGGTGATGCCGAATTCTAATCTGGACCGTGGATCAAAATTCAACGGTTTAGATCAAATGACTCAATTAACTGTTCACTTAAAACACTTTTGATCTGGACCATTGAATTTTGATCTAACAGTTCAGATTAGAATTCGGCACCATCATTCGGCACACTATTCGGGACAGGAAAAAAATTCATGTACTTGTAGCATTTCTGAAATAAAAAAGCACAGTTTATTGAAAGGGAAATGCTTGATAGACAAATACCGAGACCGAAATTAAAACCGAACCTTTGAAAATTGGAGGGGCCCCCACATAACACACACCAAAATGTGTTATTGTGCTAAGTTTGCTTCAATTTTTCGGTTTAGTTGTAGTACAACTAACACAACTCTTATTGAAATATTGTTTTATTATTTTTGTATTACTTCATTTATAATTATTAAAAAAGTCTTAGTGTGTATGCATTTAGTCCTAGTGTGTATGCATTTAGTCGTAATGTGTATGCATTTAGCTCTTATTGAAACAAAAAAACACAGTTTATTGAAAGGGAAATGCTTGATAGACAAACACACCGACCGAAATTAAAACCGAACCTTTGAAAATTGGAGGGGCCCCACATAACACACACCAAAATGTGTTAATGTGCTAAGTTTGCTTCAATTTTTCGGTTTAGTTGTAGTACAACTAACACAGCTCTTATTGAAATAATGTTTTATTGTTTTTGTATTACTTCATTTATAATTATTAAAAAAGTCTTAGTGTGTATGCATTTAGTCCTAGTGCGTATGCATTTAGCCCTAGTGTGTATGTATTTTGCCATTGGGTTTATAACATCTAAATAGGGTTTTAGATTTTTACGACGGCGAAGCCGCCGTAATATTAATTAAAATTACATTTAACTATTGTATTTATAACATAGAATTTTATCAATTTTATGTGATTATATTATAGTAAAAAATACAATTTATGTGATTTTTTATATTTATTATGGTATATTTAGTAGGTGTAATGTATGTAGTTAATATTTGTCCTATTAACCACAAAGATGCATCCCAGCCGAGATGGTAACTACGTGTGGGGAGTTGCAGACGAGAGAGCGGGAGACACGAGTTTGAATCCTCCGAGCCCCAAAAAATTTAATTTTTCGCAGAGCACCATGCCATTGGCTGCACCGAAATTCGGTTTGCTATATGTCGATAGAGGTTTTTATGAGGGTTTGCAAAACGGAGATGATAGAGACACAAACAAATGTTACACAAAATTTTGTGGATGGACAAAACTTATCTCTATCACACGCACACACTCAAATTTTTAAAAATTTCATTTTCAATTAGAGGGATTTTAAAAAGTTTTTTAATGCACCTGAAATTACATAAACTATAAAATAGATTAACACGAAGTCGTAAAATCTAAAATTCTATCCTATAAACTCAATGTCTAAATATTATATTTTTCGAAATTAATATTACGGCGGTTTCGCGGCGTAAAAATCTAAAATCCCATCCTATAAACTCAAAGGTTAAATGCTATATTTTTTGAAATTAATATTACGGTGGCTTCGGCGCCATAAAAATCTAAAACTCTATCCTATACACCCAAGGGTTAAATGCTATATTTTTCGAGCCGCCGTAAAAATCTAAAACCCTATTCTATAAACCCAATGGCTAAATGTTATATTTTTCGAAATTAATATTAAACTCTATCCTATAAACCCAAGGGCAAAATGCTATATTTTTTAAAATTAATATAGTTATCGTTAAAATCTAAAACCCTATTTTATAAACCTTAAACTATATAATATAATTGCAGAAATTATATGACTTTTAATTTAATATATTCTAATTAATTTATACTCATTTAAAATAGAATATATGCAGTCTCCGAAAAAACATATCAGAGGTTAAGCGATACTTCTCCTCTTCTGAGCTAAATCGATGTCGCATCTGTTCCGCTGCGTATAACCCTAAGCGACCTCATTTCTCTTGCAGTTCATTTGGTAAGTTTTCAAAATTATTTTCCGTAACTTGTTGGAGGATAAGTGTTGGTGATTGGATAGTTGACAAGCTCTTCTATTCTTTCTTAGTTGCTTCAATGGTGTTGTTCGGGAATTTTTGTTTCGAATGGAATTTGAAGATTTTTTGATTTTTCAGATTTTGGCTCTTTGTATGGACTATAGATTCATTTCGTAAATGTGGGTGATTGTCTAGTTGACGACCTCTCCTACTCTTTCTTAGTTGCTTCAATGATGTTTGTTCTGGGAAATTTCGTTTCTATAAGAAATTCAAGATTTTGTCATTTTCCAGTTCTTCAACATGATTTTTGGTGATAGTTGTCGATCTCTTCTACATGATTCTAGCTGTTCGGATGCCACTATAAATTCACAATTTATGATTTTCAGTTCGGAGTGCTGAAAAGTTATTTGAAATTTCTCTAAAATGAGTGAAGAAGACAATATTCTTGGATTTATGATTTTCAGTTAGGTGTTGTAAAGATTGTTTGTTTTTTCCAGTATGGAAATGACATGCAGTTTGATTCTTGGATTGTTTGTTTCGTAGGAACCGAATTTCGGTCTCCACTTCATCGGTAGAGGAAGCATTCTCAACTATCAACACCTCACCGCCTCCGGCGCCGCGGCCGCCAACGCCGTCTTTTACCAGTTATGGGCAGATCAACGGTCTTCTCTCGTCTCCTCTCCCTTCGCTACCGCGATCTAATCTCTTCGATGAAATACCAATCGACTTCATTTTCTTCTGCTAGTATTTCACAAAACTCCATCTTCACTACGCAAACTTGCAGACGATATGGCACCCATTTCTCTAATCTCAAACCACACCTTCGCGTCGCTGCTGCAGATCGCGCGCTCCAGGATCTTACTTATCAAGCGCAGCACGAGAGAAATCGAGAGAGGGAGGAAAGGATAAAAGCCGGACTTGATGCCGTTGACCTCGATGCGGAAGAAGAAGAGGATTACATGGGCGTTGGACCGCTTATTGAGAAGCTGGAAAAGGAGAAAGCAAAAGGCGATACGCGCGATTTGATGAAATATGAGGAGCCGACTGATTCTGAATCTGATGATGATGAGAGATTTTCGAGGGATAAGATGAATAAGGAGTTTGATCAATTCGATAAGAAGTTCAACAGGCATCGAGAGCTGCTGGATGCGTTCGCTAAGGCAGGTTTGTGATTTTAGATGCACATTGTTGGAACATTTCTAACTTTATGCGCCTGAGTAAGCTTGCAGCGAGATGATTTCCTAGCTTTTTACTTTGTTCTCGCGTTTAGTGTTTATGGGTTTATGGAAAAAAGTAAATCACATTGTTGGTTAGCTATAGTTTTGTTCCAAGTACCGAACTGATAGTGGCTATTTTAAACAAGTGTATCATTGAATGTAGCTTTTTCCTGAACTGACATTCTCTTCTATGTTTCTAAGGTGTTGGGTTACGGAGGGTAATTTGTTGTTTTAAACAATAACTGAGTAGCAACCAGAAATTTATGTATCTTGTTCTCGAGGAATGTGCACTTCTGCAACTTCCGTTGCGTGATATGCTGAAATTGATGGATGCAAGATGGTTGGGGTATTAGGTGAATATCATAACTCCAATTGTGTTTCCTTTGAAATTAATTCACTGCTGAATTGACTAGGAGGAGTTCTAGTTATCAGCCTATTTGGTGGGTGGATGGCCCAATATTAATTGTGTTAAATTCTGTATTGTGCTATTATATGTTGTATGACTTTGTAGAATTGAGCAGAGACTCTTGATGACGCATTCAACTTGATGAAAAGAATCGACAAGTTCGAGGAAAAGCATTTCCGGTTAAGGCCAGAGTACCGGGTGATTGGCGAGTTGATGAATAGGCTTAAGGTAGCTGAAGGAAAGGAAAAATTTCTTCTTCAGGTGAAGTTAAACAGGGCATTGAGAATGGTGGAGTGGAAAGATGCTTTTGATCCGAACAATCCTGCAAACTTTGGAGTTATTCAGCGTGAAGAGCTTGGATCTTCTGTGAATGCTTCAGAGCATGTTGATTTGGAGGAGGACGACGAGCAAACGATGCAAGGTCGCAAAGATGATGATGATTTAGAGTTTGATGATGACAAAGAAAAGGACAATGTACTACTGGATAAGCTCAGCGAGTTGGATAAAAAACTTGAGCAGAAACTGGCGGAGTTGGATCACACATTCGGAAAAAAAGGGAAACTACTGGAGGAGGAAATTAGATATCTTGCTGAGGAGAGGAACTCATTGACGGATCAGAAAAGAAAACTTTTTTATAGAAAAGTAAGAGCATGGACATACTATTCTTACTGCATCGGTGTCCTTTCAAGTTTACCCCTACGTTGTGGTTGCTGAAAGCAAATTCTTTGTTTACTATTTTCTAAATTTGAATGGCTATGGAATTGGCATTTAATATGTTGCTAGTCAAACTGATTTATTAACTTGACCTTTTCTTGATGTTGATAGGGTTTCGATGTGCAGCTTATTGATGTCAACGTGACCGTTAAGGTCACCAAGGTAATAACGCATCTGTGGTTACTCTTTCCTTGTGATGTTTTTCATATTTTGTACTTATAAATGTTACAGGGACGTCGAATCATGAAACACACTGCAATGCTTGCTTGTGGAAATTATCATGGTGTTGTCGGATTTGCTAAAGGGAAGGGTCCTTCCAGTACTATTGCTCTTGAAAAGGTATGTAGTGCATGTCTTTGTGTTTTGCGTCATCTAATAAACTTGGACTATATATATTCTACTTTTACAGGCGTATGAGAAGTGCTTTCAGAATCTTCATTTTGTTGAGCGCCATGAGGAGCATACCATTGCACATGCAATTCAGACATCATTTAAAAAGACCAAGGTTGTAACTTTGTTTGTGGTTTGCTTAATCTTAAATGTGTAATTATGAGAAATTTTTTACTTGCTGTTATGTGTTTTCCATTAACATGAGCTTTTAATCGACTTATAGGTGTATCTTTGGCCAGCTTCTACTCAAACAGGGATGAAGGCAGGCAAAACTGTCAAAGCTATTCTTTGTTTAGCTGGTTTCAAGAATGTCAAATCAAAGGTGTAAACCTGGTAAATTGTCCATCCAGCTTTTTTTTCATTCATATGTCCTGACAGGCTTGTGCTTGTAGGTCGTTGGCTCAAAGAATAATTATAACACGGTCAAGGCTCTCTTCAAGGCGCTGAATGCGGTAAAGAAAAGGATATACTCATCTCATTCTTACACTATATCTGCCCTGTGTTCACGTCATCTCTGTTTCACCTTCATTTTTTGCGTTGTTCTTGCAGATTGAAACGCCGAAAGATGTTCAAGAAAAGTTTGGTCGAACTGTGGTGGAGTCCTATTTGTTGTAATGTAATGGGTAAAACGGGTACAAGAGTTGTGCTTACCCCCCATCTTTCCTTTTCAACGTATTCCAGTATTTGCCTAGTTATAACATGTATCGCGGATTGAGTTGTGCAACAATTATATTCTTATTTTCCAGTAAGAAGTGAATTTATATCCTCTCTGATATATATATAAGCTTCTGCCTACCTTCCCGACCACCACTATCTGTGCTGTGTGTTATCTGACAAGAGTTGCAAGTGCTTATTTTCCGTATCTTGATAAAATTTCATTCATTAGGGTATATATCTCATGCGCGAGCTGTAGTTTAAGCTGTTCACAGATTTTGGGCGGATATGAAAACTATATTGGTCAAAAGAGGGATTGGCCTAATAGTTATGGAATGACAATTGTACTTATAAGGGTTCAAATCCCCTCAATGATATTATTTATAAAAAAAATGGAAACTATATTGTACAATTTTACAATATATACTAATTAATGTCTAAAATGCGTGTCATAACATTAGTAGGAAAGCTATGCACCTCAAACGTGTTGCAGCCTATGTAGAGGAGATATGGAATCGGAAATGATGTAGCACAGTTTTTTTTTTTTCGATCAATAGTGGGTCTCTACGTACCCCTCATAACTCGAACTCTCGACCTATTGAACAAAGGTGAAGCGTCTTATCAACTAAACTGCATTGATAACTCATTTTTATTTGACACAGTTCATACAACTAACTCATTGATAAAGAAGAATTCACTGATAGTGCTTATAGTTTTCCAACGCCTGCAGCCAGCTTCGTTGTTTTCAGCTTGGTTAGCTAACTTGTTAATGATATCCTCAACAAGAATTTTTCCCTCTATCACAAATGTCAAATGGTAAGAAATGAATTAAAAATAAATGTGACGCAAAAAAAAAAAAAAGAAGGAAATAGTAGAAAACATATTATAAATTATGTTCATAAGCTCCTATCATTATGACCAGTATTGTTATTTATATACGGAATTATGGATGCCGGTCATAAGTTATAAAAATTCAGGTCATACAGGGGAGAGTATGGAGAACATATATTATGACTAACCTTTATCCTTGTACAGTTGGCCAATAAGTTCTTGAACTCCTTCCATGTCTAAGGTGTCCTTCAAGTACTGAGCCGCAGATGAAACCGAGTCGTTATATAGCGCACCGCTCGGACTGGCGCACCGCTCGCACCCACAAAGCACAGCACACACACACCAATGGGGCCCACGTCTTGCATTGAGTCGGTGCGCTGAATCAGTTCTCGATGAAACCTCTTCAGGAGTCACCTTGCCATCATAATCCCTGCCCATGAATCACAACTATAATACTTTAGAGACACATTTCTCTACAAAAAAAAGGTCATGTATTATAAATGTGTCGAGAAGAGCAAAATAAAATATTTCATCACGTTATATAACAATACAAACTGCAAGAGAAGACCAAAAGATCATTTCCATT